>OX442421.1:247500-330000 GCA_949361645.1 Spongilla lacustris
TGTGCATGGATGTCACTATGGATGTAATGTAGCGTTACTGTTGTGTTAACTTAACTGCAGGTGTCACAACAAAGCACTGTTGTACATGTACATGTGATCGTGTTTCAAAAGTTTCAACCACATGCAATGGCGTCCTAGGCTGGTTTGTTTCTCAGACACTCGATACCTCAGGATGCACTCGGATAGCTCACAACATCAACAACCATTCATTCATTATACTGAATCATACACGTAATCACATACACACACATGATCCTATATATCTCTAATCACTGAATGTTTCCGGACATCACAGTTCCTCCCCATTTCACACTGGTGACAGACCACCATCCCTTGTTGTCCATTCTCAACCCGGAAAAGGGATTATTAGCAGTGACGGCAGCACGGTTGCATTGGTATATGCGGTAGGCTAGCCCTGTCTTGATATCAGGTACAAGAGTACCACACAGCACACAAATGCTGATGCACTTTCACGTCTCCCAGTGGTGGCCGACATGCAGATGGCACAAATGGACGAGGAGGAGGGAGGGACATTCCCAACTACAAACCCTCCCAGTCGCAGTGGCAGAATTACGAAGAACAACAAGAATTAAGGGACCTGGTGTTAGCCAGGGTGTTTCAGCCTATTCAGGAGGGATGGCCACCCAAAACTACAGAAGAGGTCCGGTTATAAAGCCATGCTTTGAGTAGAGACATGAACTATACATATACAGCAGTACAATCCTGTGAAAGGGTACAGGGAGAGGTATAGGCCTGTACCACTGTTCACAGAGGGGTACAGGCCTGCTCAGGGATACAGGCATGTTCAAGGAGGGGTACAGGGATACAAGCCTGGACAGGGGTACAGACCTGTACTGGCGGGGGGGGGGGGGGGGGGGGGGGGGTGTACAGGACTGTACAGTGGGTACAGGCTTGTACAGGGGTAAAGGCGTGTACATGCAGGGAGGGGTACAAGCCTGGACAGGGGTACAGGCCTGTACTGGGGTGGGTGGGGGGTATAGGACTGTACAATGGTACAGGCTTGTACAGGGGTGCAGGCCTGTACAAGGGTAATGGCGTGTACAGGGAGGGGTAGTGGCCTGTACAGTGGTACAGGCCTATAAAATTGTACAGGCCTGTACAATTTGGGGTACAACCAATTGTATTGATATATAGCAGTTGTTCATTCATGATGAACTCCACATACATATAGGTTTACCCATTGTCCTCTGTTTCATTCCATTTCTCTTGTCTTTTGCTAGGCCATGTAGTGATCCCCATTTCAGTCTGTCCCATTCTTCTTTGCTTTCATCGTCCCCCTTTAGTTCCTTCACAGAGTGGTCTCTAGTGGGTACACCCTTTCCAACACCTGTTCCTTCTGCCCTCATATCGAGAAATTGGCGGTCAAAAGGATTACGCGGTATTCGGTCATTGCGTAATTCAATGTCCATAGAAAATGTATGGACGCATTCAGTACTCTGCAGCTAACTGCAGAAATAAAAATTATATTGACTAGGTGCTCTCGGATTTGCTATGTGGGGACTATTTAGCATATTTTGAGTACTTTCACGCACCGTAGGTACCTATATCCGCACTTCCACATTAATTATGCAAGGTTTCCAATGTCCATTCATTTTATCTCATTTACTTATTCAGTCATCAATAGTTTCCCAACCAAATGATATTTTCCTTAGGTGCCACCGGATTATATGAGAGTAATCAATGCACTTATTTTTCATCATTTTTTCAGAGCTTAGGGCCTTCAAATCGCGCTTCCCTTGAATGGTTAGTGAGATACACCCCAAATCCAAAACGCATAATATCACGTGCTACTCTTTCGTCAGTTAGCCATGCCCAGACCGAGCTGTTCTGTAAGTACTTGTAGTTATTAAAGATAATATGTATTGCATATTGCATATTGATGTCTATAACCACGACCCCACCCACCACTATAATGTACACAACAACTTAACGTGCATAATAACTTATTAACCGCTATTTACTGTAGGCAGAGAATAAGAGATAATCTGCTGTAGGTTCGGTACTTCCGCGGACGATTTCGAACGGTACGAAGACGACGATATCGAAGATCAATCCCACGAGGATATGACATGCAGGTTAAAGACCTGGAAGTCTGCCTGTGGACTGGATTCTATGGCAGAACTGAAGCCTTCTACCCCACAGGCCACAGCTAACTACTACGGAGGTACGGGAGTGCACGGACCCTATTGCAGACAGACAGCTATAAAGCTGGTACTATACTCTGGACTCTACGGCAGGCAGCGACGGAATACCCCTGGCCCATGTATGGAGTGAACTCTATGGCAATAAGCGATGCATGAAGAATCACACAGTTAACAGCTATGAACGCAAATCTATGGCAGACACCTAACAGCTACAGTGTATGGAGTTGGGGTGATCCCTATTGCACACAGCTATGAAGTACTCCATGGCAAGTAAGCACCTAAGAAATGAATCCTATGGCAGATACCCCACAGCTGACAGCGTGTGTGTGAGCATATGTGTATGTGATTGTGTGTGTGAACATGTGTGTGAGTATGTATGCGTGACTGTGTGTGCGTGTGTTGTTGTGTGAGTGGCTATGAATCCTCTCTTCCGCTCTCTCTGTACATGTTAGTCAGTATGTACATGTATATGTATGCTAAGAATCAGTTCTTGTTACCTTGTGCATATGCACATGAATGTAATTGGCTAGTTTTGATGACATTCTGCATTGTTTTCCACAGTACACAACTCAAACTCCAGCTATCAATGCTCACCAATGGCAAGCTCTATTTACCCACTCCCTCCCTCCCTCCCTCCCTCCCTCCCTCCCTCCCTCCCTCCCTCCCTCCCTCCCTCCCTCCCTCCCTCCCTCCCTCCCTCCCTCCCTCCCTCCCTCCCTCCCTCCCTCCCTCCCTCCCTCCCTCCCTCCCTCCCTCCCTCCCTCCCTCCCTCCCTCCCTCCCTCCCTCCCTCCCTCCCTCCCTCCCTCCCTCCCTCCCTCCCTCCCTCCCTCCCTCCCTCCCTCCCTCCCTCCCTCCCTCCCTCCCTCCCTCCCTCCCTCCCTCCCTCCCTCCCTCCCTCCCTCCCTCCCTCCCTCCCTCCCTCCCTCCCTCCCTCCCTCCCTCCCTCCCTCGCCTCATCCCTCCTTCCGTGATCCTCTCCTTCCACTTTCCTTCATCAGAAGAGGCTCAGAGTGTTCAGTGACAAAGATAAGGACAAACTCAGCAAGGTGACCCACACATACTAAGTCTGAGAGGGAGGCATGACATGGAGGCCACCCTCACCTTGGAGATGGAGACAGAACAGAACAGGGACCAGTGGGGTGTCATGGAGAAGGCACAGAATTTGAACCAGGTCTGGGCACTGGTCACCACTTGCAGTAACCCTTTATAGGCCAGTCAGATACAGTGATATTAGCCCTTTAGTGACACGAGTTTTAACCCTGTAAAGACACCAATATCAGCATTATTCTCCAGAACAAATTTTTAATTGTATATGTCTAGTTGCCATGGTGATTCATGTCCTCCTACTATGCTGCAAAACTCATAGTCTGCTGTATGATGATTAATTAATATTGTTTGTTTTCCATATATAGTATGGAGGAGGAGAGGACACAACTACACCGAGTACTTCGAGGCCGTGAGAGGAGGGAGACCTCACAAGGGAGTGCAGCCAGCGGGTGGGTGTGGTCAAGGGAGGTGGTAGCAGATGTGATGAGGCCAAATATTGTGGCATACAATTGTACGATTCCATGAGTGTTGTGTGTGTGTGTGTGTGTGTGTGTGTGTGTATTTGTATTTGTGTGTGTGTGTCTGCAATGTATGGTAGCAAGCACACGATGCATGAACATGAACTGTACAGAAAATGTCACACACTTTAAAAGGAGCACACCTTAATGGGCACACTTTAAAAGGAGCACACCATAATGGGCACACCTTCCCCTACAAAAAAATCTTGGCATACATGTTCCAAATTCATGTGTGATATGTTGTCGCATGTGTTCCAGTTTTTCTAGAGCACTGTTGAACATGCATATGTCATTCAATTGCAGGCATATCACTCTTCTAACTTATACAGGTTGAAGAGTTTCTAAAACGTGAGAAGTTATAAAGTGGCACACCCCTTAGCATATTAGCGGGTATGCCTCATCGGGGAATTGCTTTTTAGAAACTATTCATCCTGTGCAAGTTAGAAGAGTGATATGCCTGCAGTTTAATGACATACATGTACATGTAAGCATGTTCAACAGTGCTCTAGAAAAACTGGAACACTTGCAAAAACATATCACGCATGAATTTGGAACATGTCATGCCAAGATTTTTTCGTAGGGGATCCATTGTGGGATAATGTGCAGACAGCATTCTACATGTAGGGGCCATTTTTCCCTCCCCTAGGAAAGGTCCCCTGTACTGTTCGTTGGGAGTACCAACCTGACATCTGCAAAGACTACAAGGAGGCAGGCTACTGCGACTTTGAAGGTTGATGTGTCTGGTGTGTGCTGGTGTGTTGTGTAGGTATGTGCTGGTGTTTGCATGTTATGTTTGCCCATACACCAGCCTATACACCATACACCAGCCTAGACTCCATACACCAGCCTGTACACCATACACCAGCCTATACACCATACACCAGCCTAGACCCCATACACCAGCCTATACACCATACACCAGCCTGTACACCATACACCAGCCTATACACCATACACCAGCCTATACACCATACACCAGCCTAGACCCCATACACCAGCCTGTACACCATACACCAGCCTGTACACCATACACCAGCCTAGACCCCATACACCAGCCTAGACCCCATACACCAGCCTGTACACCATACACCAGCCTGTACACCATACACCAGCCTGTACACCATACACCAGCCTAGACCCCATACACCAGCCTAGACCCCATACACCAGCCTAGACCCCATACACCAGCCTGTACACCATACACCAGCCTGTACACCATACACCAGCCTAGACCCCATACATCAGCCTAGACCCCATACACCAGCCTAGACCCCATACACCAGCCTGTACACCATACACCAGCCTGTACACCATACACCAGCCTATACACCATACACCAGCCTAGACCCCATACACCAGCCTAGACCCCATATACCAGCCTGTACACCATACACCAGCCTGTACACCATACACCAGCCTGTACACCATACACCAGCCTGTACACCATACACCAGCCTGTACACCATACACCAGCCTGTACACTATACACCAGCCTGTACACCATATGTACATGTACACCAGCCTGTACACCATACACCAGCCTGTACACCATACACCAGCCTAGATCCCATACACCAGCCTATACACCTATACACCATACACCAGCCTGTACACCATACACCAGCCTATACACCATACACTAGCCTGTACACCATACCCCAGCCTGTACACCATACACCAGCCTGTACACCATACACCAGCCTATACACCATACACCAGCCTATACACCATACACCTGCCTGTACACCATACACCAGCCTGTACACCATACACCAGCCTGTACACCATACACCAGCCTGTACACCATACACCAGCCTGTACACCATACACCAGCCTAGACTCCATACACCAGCCTAGACCCCATACACCAGCCTAGACCCCATACACCAGCCTGTACACCATACACCAGCCTGTACACCATACACCAGCCTAGACCCCATACACCAGCCTAGACCCCATACACCAGCCTAGACCCCATACACCAGCCTGTACACCATACACCAGCCTATACACCATACACCAGCCTAGACCCCATACACCAGCCTAGACCCCATACACCAGCCTGTACACCATACACCAGCCTGTACACCATACACCAGCCTGTACACCATACACCAGCCTGTACACCATACACCAGCCTGTACACCATACACCAGCCTGTACACTATACACCAGCCTGTACACCATACATGTACACCAGCCTGTACACCATACACCAGCCTGTACACCATACACCAGCCTGTACACCATACACCAGCCTGTACACCATACACCAGCCTAGATCCCATACACCAGCCTATACACCTATACACCATACACCAGCCTGTACACCATACACCAGCCTATACACCATACACTAGCCTGTACACCATACCCCAGCCTGTACACCATACACCAGCCTGTACACCATACACCAGCCTGTACACCATACACCAGCCTGTACACCATACACCAGCCTGTACACCATACACCAGCCTGTACACCATACACCAGCCTGTACACTATACACCAGCCTGTACACCATACATGTACACCAGCCTGTACACCATACACCAGCCTGTACACCATACACCAGCCTGTACACCATACACCAGCCTGTACACCATACACCAGCCTAGATCCCATACACCTATACACCATACACCAGCCTGTACACCATACACCAGCCTATACACCATACACTAGCCTGTACACCATACCCCAGCCTGTACACCATACACCAGCCTGTACACCATACACCAGCCTATACACCATACACCAGCCTATACACCATACACCAGCCTATACACCATACACCAGCCTATACACCATACACCAGCCTGTACACCATACACCAGCCTGTACACCATACACCAGCTTATACACCATACCCCATACATCAGCCTGTACACCATACACCAGCCTATACACCATACACCAGCCTATACACCATACACCAGCCTGTACACCATACACCAGCCTGTACACCATACACCAGCTTATACACCATACCCCATTCATCAGCCTATACATCATACTTAAAAAAAACCCAGCTCCTACATGTACATGTACCAGAATACTGAAGGCTTTTGTCATACATGTACCTACTCTTAATCCTAAGATCTGCCCATGGTCTGTGCTGTGAATATAATAAACTTGAAAGGGAACCCACAACCTTATCTGATGTTAGAGGCCCATCTACCTTGCCTGCCCTGAAGCTACATGTAGACCTACCTCCTACATGGACCTACATAGGCCTACCCTACATGAACCCTTACATGGACCTACATAGGCCTACCCTACATGGACCTTAGGCCTACCCTGCAGTTCACCCTACATGTACTTACATAGGCCTACCCTGCATGAACCCTTACATGGACCTACATAGACCTACCCAGCATGAACCCTACATGGACCCACATAGACCTATACACTGCATAAACCCTTACATAGACCTACATGTACCTACCTGAGTACTGAAAATTACTTGTGTCTTTTGTCTACATGTATTCCCTTCAAACTACATGTGACATGTACATGTAACATCTGCCCTTCTGTGCTGTGAATATAATTAAACTTGAAAGGAACCCACAACCTTATCTGATGTTAGACATAAAATAAACATACCCTGTACATGTACTTATATGTCCCTACCTAAGACTACCATATCTACAAGACCTACATGTACTTGTGTACATCTATTTAACTACTGGCATGTACTTATGTACATGTAGGACTTACCCTGGACCTACATGAATTTGGTTTTACCAGAGGGCGCACGAAAACTGGGGGGGAGGAGGGGATGCAGTCGAAGGGGTACATTTGTACATGCCCTGTTGTGCTCCGCCGCTTTGTTGACATTTGTCAGCAAGTATTCGGACTTTTTTTTTTACGTATGACACAACATGTAATCTACTCGCGGGTATATGTAATCATCAACGGAAGCGTGTGTGGCTGTGGGGGGGGGGGGGGGGGGGCAATTGCTGCCAGAGGGGTGGCATTTCATATGCCATGGGGGAGGGGGGGGGAAGCTGGCCCCCCCCACCCCACCCCACCCCCAAGGCTATGCTTCATCTGGGGCTGCATGGTATCTACTTAGACTTATCGTAAGTACTGAAGGTTAAGTGTTCATGTGTCTTTCCTCTTCACCTCCGTACCAGCTACACTGTACTCCTTTTTAGTAGAAACCATACAGAGAAGTTACATGTATAAGTCATACAAACCACACACTGTGTGCAGAATTTGTGTGTGTGTGGGTGGGGGGGAGTAATGAATGACAGGGGCCTGTTGGGCAAGCACTAGTCCTGATGCCTTGGTTGAGCTTTGCATTCGACCTAATGGGAGGGGATGGAGTGTGCTTTGTGCATGGTGCTGAGGGCTTTGGTTTTATGGTAGGGGCATTTGTTCTGATGCATAACCATCACTTTTTTCCTCTAGGTTTCAATATCAGGAGCTGCGAATTTGTTTAAATGTCTGTTTGCAACTGTTTCCACGGAGATGTGCTACCATCAAGTATCTATGATGCTACTTAGGCACTTATCTTTTTTTGTTTTGTTTGGTGCTCATCATATGACACTAGACTTGCTTGTAACTGTGATAGCCATCCGATGAGGAAGAAGCGCAGCAGGGTCTTTGTGGTTATTGTCAATTAATTTGTAAACGTAACTCAGTGATGGGGAAGGGCAGCATGACCCGTCGACCTGATCACTACGGTAAATGTGTATTAACCTATAAGAAGTTCGATATCTTGACACGTTTAAGATACGGGTTCTAGCTTGCCAATGTGTTCGGCTCTAGAGAAACGCCCACGCTGCCGGTCCGCCCATCGTTTACATCTCCCATATATATCACAATGAGTCGATGATTGACTACGAAAGGGGCTAAGAGAAACTATAAATGTAATAGCATATATCATAGGAAGTATCGCTTTATATTATCTCTGCTTTTACGATATGTTGCCCGCGCGATGATCACGATCGAGGCTTCATGGCAATAATGTATTGCTGCATAGAAAGGTGGCATAAAAAGTGCTGGTGGCGTGACGTGCACAACGGACGCTTCACCAATATTGAAAGAATTGGTAAATATGCATGGCGGATCAGCATATATGATGACATTTTGGGAGTTGGGACTCGGTCTCCCGTCGTGAACTACTAGTAATTGCGGACCGGCCACTTCGGACGAAGCCGACATCATCCCTAAGGCTTTCGGTCATCTGCGGTGCGTGTTCAATCTGTGTTTACGGGAGCTACAATTACTTTTACTTACTTAGTATCAGTAATACGTCATCGGCTTTGTATGCGTCTCGTGAGCTAGCCATTAATTAAAAACATTATTGATAAATGACATAATTGTTAATAAATGTTACGTAACATGTCTACTTCACGAATAAATTAGTGCGGTAGAAATTAATTTTTTGTCTTGATTTTTGTACAAGAATGGCGCATGATATAAATCTATAAATTAAGATTCACAATCAGACCAATTTATCGTACTTATTACATGTGTTTAAAAATCAATTTGAAAAAAAGTGCTAAATGTCCGCCTATGTATGGGCAATTTCTCCATATGTTTTCTTTGCCCAACACGCCCTCTCAATTTGCCCCCATTTCCTGCAAACTTTGTTTCTGAACCTGCACTGTTGAGTATCATGCGCTCCTCCACACCTGTTGCAAGCCCCTAGGCCTGACGGTCTCACCCTTCTTGGTGGTGCTGCCACTTGATGTACTTCCTGTTTTGTGACACTCTGCAACTGTTCTGCGCGTCTCTAGTCTCCCTTTCCGCTATTTCCGCTGTCTCCAGCACCTTGGCAAAAGTGAGGTCTGCCTTTGTGAGGAGTCTCTTCTGTACCCCCTCGTCCCTCATACCAAAGAACACCCTGTCTCTCAGCGTCTCTGATAACGTCGCACCAAACGCACAGTTCTGCAAACTTGCTGCATACCACATATCACACTTTCTCCTTCCTTTTGTCCCGTTTGTGGAACCGTAGACTAGAGGTTTAGGCGCTACGTGTGTCGTTAAGGCTGCGACCAGTTGCTCGTACGTTCGGTCTTTCAATTTCTGGGGTGCTACGAGCGCTCGGAGCAGGCCAAATGTAATACAGGCGAGGAAAGCGTCCTTTTTCTGTTCGGCTTCCACTTTATTTGCCAGGAAGAAATGTTCTAGCCGCTCGACGTATTAACTCAACCAGTCTTCCGTTGACGCGTCACACTCCCCTGACATCCTTCTTAGCTATCCCATGCACCCTCGTCGCCACTGTAGACCTCAGGATGCACTCGGATAGCTCAAATCCAGCTACAGCTACGTGTATGCCTACATCTCTTGTCTGAGCAGCCGGTCGAGGTAAGCAGCCTAACATCATTTCAATACATCGATCTGTCTTGCAGAAAACACAGACTCGAAGCTTTTAGTATTCCATGGCATGTACTAGTAGTAGTTAGTTAACCCCCGGCACGGGGCGGCACCTGGCCCACCACGCCCTCTGCTCGACTCCAGCTTTGCAAAATGCTGGCATGTCCTAGTCTCATTTTATTAACTATGGAATATCCTTGATTTTACTAAATATCTATGGCAACACATAGAAACGCCATTTAAAAATGGCGCCTTATTGCACCAAAACTGATTTACTATTTTTAAAAATGGTCCCCAAATTCTTCACGACAACATCCACTTTTTTTCATATATTATATTATTTGGATAGTTGTAGAATTGTTTCAGAGGGTGGCAAAAGTTCTAACCCCCCTCTGTTCATTAGTTATAACTAATGGAATATCTTAATTAGCATGATTTTTTTCCATTTTCTGTACAAGTCTATGGAATATCATATTTTCAGAAATGGTCCCAGAATTTTGGACGATACAAGGTATAAAATTTGAAATTGCCTACATTTAAACATCATTTAGAGTATTATTAGAGGGTGGCAAAAGTTGCAGGTCCGTTAGTTAAGTAAACAATAATCAAGTTAGTAAAAACGCCATACTATCTCTATGGAACGTACCGCGGAATGAAATCCAAAAATTTACAAACCGCAACTTTCGTGTCCGTTGATTTCTCCATATGTCCAATACTGAAATGCTAAATGCAATATATTGTCGCCTCGGCACTGTTCTGATGAGGCAAAATGCCCGAGCCCTCCTGGCTCGATCGGCATCATTTTCGTGACTTGTTATTGTGTAGCTTGCTGAACGCATGCAATTAAGTCTGTAATATGTGCAGAAGCTTTTTTTTTTTGGGGGGGGGGGGGGGGGGGGGCGCCTTTATATATATCTGCCCCCCCCCAGCGGCGGGTGTGCCACAACGCCACTGGTTGTCACTCCAAGTAAACGGCACTGTTTAGCGAAGCTCACGTTATATATGCATATCTGTCATGTTTGTGATGGATTATATGCGAGTAAAGGCAACGCTTCGCATAGGCGGCCGGAGGGGGGGGGCCCAGGGGGCCTTGGCCCCCCCCCCCCCCTCCCCAGGCTATGGCGCCCCCTTCCCACACTTCCAATCCCTAAAACTATTGTCAATCACTACAGTTCAAAGAGAGTACAACATGCGGAGCATTAATCTAGCTTCTAGCGCTCGCTATTAGCAACAATCCAGAGACAAACGGTTACGCGCGCGCGTATCTGAAGTATCGTAAGCCACGCCCCTTTTTGACGCCCTTCGTGTGCATGGCCCCTCCCCTCGGTAGATGCTGGGGCCGCCTCTGCTTCGTTACCGTTTTAAAACGCTCGATCGAAAGCCACGCCCACGAAGCCAATCCTCCACTACCGTGGGTCCTGATAATTATAATAATTATGCAGTCATATTGTTTTACTGCGTTTGTCGCGTTCCCAGACCTTATCATGGAAAATACGAGGTACGCTGAACCAGTCCGATGCACTCGACGTGGAAGTCCTTCAGCATTCCATGATTCTGTTTTCACAGTGAGTTATAGCCGACAGCGGGCAGGCCATTCAGTACATGTGGCAAAATATAAATCTATCATTGACATTTGTGCCGAAATAGATCGATGGGGCAGTTTGTACGCGTACTATTATGTGCTAAATAAGAAGATAGGATGGGACTGGATGTGTAGGTTCCGTTGCTAATGAGACCGCGCTTCGCGCGAGCAAAACTTGTGGGCGGACACTTTGAATCCATTCAATTACGAATTATGGTGTAGTTGTAGCTATGTAATTGACACCCTGAAGGGATGAGGGGAAGGGTGTTACATGTCATGCAGGGGCGAATCTAGGATTTTGGGAAAGAGGGGGGGGGAGGGGGGGGGGGGGGGAGGGGTTTAAACCCCTCCCGTGACAGCAAGGGGATCTGGGGGAGCGCTGAGAGCTCCGCCCCAAGCCGCTTTTTAACTTTAGCATGAAAATGAACAAATTCGCAGTACATACATTACGCGATATCCTGATTACTAGAGCCGGCCTGCATGGAAAGCGACGAGAAAACTCTTCATCCTTCACAATGTTGTGGTTCATACTAGTAGCTCAGCAATTAAATTCGTGACGCAAAGCTTTTGTGAATTTGCGACCGAAGCGTGCACGTGGCCAGTAGCTATACATGTCGGTTAAAACGACTCTAGATCTATTACTTTTGCATTAGTATTTTTAGTTTAGCTACCTGTTTTCTGAGGAAAAGGATCTAAGATTCATCCAATTCACGTCTTTTTATCGCTTATCACATGCACCATTCGATCGATCGCGCGATTAAATACTCATTATCAATTAACGCATGCAAAATTCACTAGGAGGGTAGTTAGATCGATAAAGTCAGACCCCCCTTGACTGGAACGATGTGCAAGCTTGCAAATCCAACAACGGTAACATGCAGAAAGCTGCACAGATTACAGTATGCATTACGTCATTCTTCATATAGGAAAGGGGGTGTCCGGACTGGCGGATCAAGGAATGAAGCTATTCTGGATGCCCTTTTCAAGGCTCTCCCTCGGACAGTAAGAAGAACGACTTCTCTCCGTTTACTACTTACCAACATTTCCAGAACCAGAATGTTTTCAACACAAGTGGGTCTGTGCCATTCTGTAAGAACAGTAGACAGGTCACATATACACACACATATACACACATACATGTAATTGCATGCATTTTATGCCCAGCGATTTAGAATGGAATGATATATAGCACTGTGTGTTTGGTGTGGTTGCCATGGGTTTCATCTCTGTGTACATGTACAGCATTCCAGCAGCAGTGACCAACAACACAGTGGCCATTGTGGTTGGGGTGGTGGGCAGTATTGCAGCCATCCTCCTCCTTGTCTTCCTGGTCCTCCTCTTTATGTGAGTCCTCAACGAGTAACCTAGGCAATCCCTATGGGTAGCCTAGGTAATCCTTCCTCCCTGTCATGTTCCTCAACGTTGGACGCGGAATGTATGAGATCGGATAGCAAACAAACAGTAGGAAATGATAGCACTCAAGAATGGAGGATGCAGTACAGAGAAACAGTGCAGGTTATATACTTGCATAACATAACATGTTCTGCAGGGAAGGGAAGGGGTGTATGGTCCTATGACCAGGAAGACCTCTCTCCCTGCCTGTTGTGTCACATGAAGAGATACCTTGGGTTACACCTACACAGGTACGAGTGGGTTAATCCATTAGCTCTGGTGGCTGGAAGCTCTTATGTGTGCATCAATTTCAAGTACAATGTATAACTGTGAAACAGTTCTGACCACCTGTGCATGATAAACCTTAAACCTTTTCGTGTGACCTTTCATTTAGGTCACATGATCATTATGTGACCACTTAGTAAGTCACATGCATATGGTCATCACATGATCATTTATTAAGTCATTTCATTGTCCCATGACCCTTTAATTAGTCACTCCTGAATTTTTCCAAGTAATTGTTCTACATGTTGGTGGATGTGTTTGGTGAGGGTGAGAGGGGGCGATGCTGGTGTAAGTCACATGCCATTCACATGATCTCCACAGGACTGGTATCTGGCCATGATCAGGGACTACCTCGCTGATATAGCACAACAGAGCCTATCTCTGAGTGAAACAGTGAGACCCCTCTCTTCCTGTCAGGTCCACTCTCCAGGGTCGCTACCAGATCCCCTTGAGGGGCCTCTCCATCACCCAACACCACCCTTTCCTCTTTGCAAAGGACCTGGAGCGTCCCCTTGGCTTCGCAAAGGTGGGGCCGTCCATCCCACCAGACATGAGCTCAGACACCAGCGGGTAGCGGCAGTGCTGGAGGAGCACATAAGCTCCGCCTACCTCCTCCAGGCCCCTATGGGCACAGCTGTGTACTTTGAGCACCTGTTCAGGAGCACTCACTCCCACCCCCTCAATATGACCATCTCTTGGCAGGACCCTGAGCTAAAGTGAGTTATCTGTTACCATGGTGAGGGGCTCATGGCACTTGAGATTTATGAATATCTGCATCATTTAGGATACATGTTCATGTACATGTGTATGAGGTCCATACAATCCACCTTCATTCTGATCTACATTCTTACGATGCCTTTCCTCCTCCCCAGACTGGTGAGGAACCGGCTGGAGTGTCAACTGCTCATTTCATACAGACACATGTGTAACCATAGCAACATGAACTGGATGTGAGGTGTACTCACTCCTCTACTACCATTTCCCTCCCTCCATTCCTTCCCTCATCTTCCTGTCCTTCCCCTTCCTCCCGTTGCAATAGATCATTCCAGTAGCATGACTTCATTCCCGTCGCAGTTCTCGGGTGCGCACAATTGGATTGGTGCGCACAATTGATCCGTTAATGCTGGAAAACGTACTAATGAAGATAAAATGTCCGACTGTTATAATCTGCCGGTCACATCATTATTGGTTTGCTTCATTAGAATGCAATGAACACACTACACATATATATGTACATGTAGCTAACTTAAGACTCAAAGTCACTGCATTTTTAACAGACCAGTAGTCACCAAACAGATATACACCATTAGCCAAGATTATTGGAGCCTCCTGTTACATTTGCATCATTATATTATTGTCAGGGTAAATCATCAACACAATTAAGAATTATGAAATACTATATAGGATACAAGTATCATTGTGATGTTCTCCCTTGTAATACATTCAGTAAAGTGTGGTTGGACTCGATTGTGTTTTCCTCATCTACCTGCAACAAATGGTATATTATCATACAATACAGAGTAAATACTTGAATCATTTACCTTCTCGGATCAGATTCTTAACAAATTCAGTTTCATTGTCAATACAATACAGGTTCATCTTATGATATTGGTCATTTCCCATGAATATAAACCCACTGTCATCGACGTGGTGGAAGTGAGAAACCCAGAGTATCAAATATCCCAATTGGACAAAGTCCAGCGATTCAACGTTAAACTTTCCATACATGCAGCTTTGATTCTTAAACTTACAGAATTTACTTTCCCAGGTTCTCATATTTCTGTCACAAGCATAATCCAAATCAATTAAAACCACACTCCAATCAGACCGAAAGCAAATATTGTCAACTCTCTCACCCTTCCTCCACCCCTCCCTCCCTCCTCTTGTCCCTTCTTCCTCTCTCTCCCTTCTTCCATCCATCCCTCCCTCCCTCCTCTTGTCCCTTCTTCCTCTCTTTCCCCTCCTCCACCCCTCCCTCCCTTCCTCCTCTTGTCCCTTCTTCCTCTCTCTCCCTTCCTCCACCCCCACATCAGTATCCATGAAGCCCTCGCTGGCCTTCAGGATCAGACCCTTGCCCTCCCCCAGCATGTACACATTCTGGATTCTGGATGCCCTTCTCAAGGCTCTCCCCTGGACAGTAGGAAGAACGACATCTCTCCGTTTACTACTTACCAACATTTCCAGAATCAACACAAGTGGGTCTGTGCCATTCTGTAAGAACAGTAGACAGGTCACATGTACACACACATATACACACATACATGTAATTGCATGCATTTTATGCCCAGCGATTTAGAATGGAATGATATATAGCACTGTGTGTTTGGTGTGGTTGCCATGGGTTTCATCTCTGTGTACATGTACAGCCATTCCAGCAGCGGTGACCAACAACACAGCGGCCATCGTGGTTGGGGTGGTGGGCAGTATTGCAACCATCCTCCTCCTTGTCTTCCTGGTCCTCCTCTTTATGCGAGTCCTCAACGAGTAACCTAGGCAATCCCTATGGGTAGCCTAGGTAATCCCTCCTCCCTGTCATGTTCCTCAACGTTGGACGCGGAATGTATGAGATCGGATAGCAAACAAACAGTAGGAAATGATAGCACTCAAGAATGGAGGATGCAGTACAGAGAAACAGTGCAGGTTATATACTTGCATAACATAACATGTTCTGCAGGGAAGGGAAGGGGTGTATGGTCCTATGACCAGGAAGACCTCTCTCCCTGCCTGTTGTGTCACATGAAGAGATACCTTGGGTTACACCTACACAGGTACAAGTGGGTTACACATATACATGTAGGTCAGGTCACTCTGCCCCTCCCAGACATGCACATTTTTAATTTTCACCCCCTACATTTAAATACCTTCCTATGTGCTTGATGGTGTTGGCTGTCCTTCTGAAGTATAGCTACGGTTCAGTGTGCTTGTGAATAAACCATTCAGCTGCTAGTCTACAGTATGTAAACTTTCCAGTGGCCCAGTCCAGCCATCATCTGTAGTGATAGGTTAGGAATGATATTCACTTCCACCATATGCAAGGCTTCCAAAACTCCCTACACTACCGAAACTGGGGCCACTTACATGTAGCATTGGAAAGCTTTCCATTACTTTGCACTTTTTAACACCACACATGCACACATACACTCACACATACTCTCACACGCACATACATACACATGCACACATACACACGTACACACATGCACACACGCACACATACACAAATGCACACACACATACATACACAAACATACAAACATGCACACATACAAACACATGCACACACACATGCACACACACATGCACACACACATGCACACACACATGCACACACACATGCACACACACATGCACACACACATGCACACACACATGCACACACACATGCACACACACATGCACACACACATACACACATGCATATACATGCACAAACATGCACACACAATCTGTATGTACTCATTCAAAGCAATCACTAATACACTGGAGTTGGTGGTCTTAGTAAGGATGGCTGAACATTGAAATTTATATTTATGATAGAGGCGGTGGCAAGAAGTGAGGCAAGCTTATAGCTGGTGCCTCTGTATCTCAGGCTTCATAGGACTTAGCGTGGGGCTGCCCAGGTCACCAAGGGACGAATACATACCTTGTGCTCTGATCTGGAGTGTGTGTGTGTGTGTGCATGTGTGTGTGTGTGTGCATGTGTGTGTGTGTGTGTGTGTGTGTGTGTGTGTGTGTGTGTGTGTGTGTGTGATGCACTGGGTTAAATGAAGTGATGGACAGGCCCAAGCACCAGTTGGGTAACAGCTTAGGCAAATTTTGGAGTGGTCAGGAGACAGCTCCACACTGAGGTGGTCAATATACATGTAGCTGCATGTTGGCCGAGGTGGTCTGTCATCACCCAGCCAAGTCCATCAGAGTC
Source organism: Spongilla lacustris (assembly GCA_949361645.1). Lineage (NCBI taxonomy): Eukaryota > Metazoa > Porifera > Demospongiae > Spongillida > Spongillidae > Spongilla > Spongilla lacustris. The sequence continues at coordinate 264,741 of OX442421.1, forward strand.
ACCTTGACCATATTTCCCATGTAGCCATTAAGTGGTGACCTGGCCTGCATGGCCACAGTTCAACGTGCACCTTATGCCATGGAAGCTACATGTGTATTGCTTACACACACACACACACACACACAGACACACACACATACACACACACACAAACACACAACAAACACACACACACACATACACACACACACACATACACACATACACACACATACACACAGACACACACACATACACACACATACACACACACACAAACACAAACAAACACACACACACATACACACACACATACACACAAACACAAACAAACACACACACACACATACACACACACACACATACACACACACATATACACACATACACACACATACACACACACACACACACACACACACATACACACCTCTTGCTCCTTCGTGCTCATAAGATAGGAAAGTAGCTCCAAGGCAGCCGGCCTGGACATGGTGCGGTAGTGACACCAATCTGGGACGTGGCAATGACATGGGTATGGGACATGGACACAAAGCTAAGCTCTGCAAAGTGGGAGCACAACAGCAGTCAAATCATTAGTAATGAAAGATAAACAAAAATCATAAGGAAGGGATAATTTATTCTGATGGCAGACAGTTCTCAGGATGTAAAATGCATCCAACCCTCATTCTGTTTTACCCACCTACAATGTAGTTCAATGTATTTCCAGTCACCTGGAGTGCCCAGAGCATTGCATAGCAGCAGACTGTACTGCAATGATTGACAGAGAGATCACATGATCAGTGTGCTGTGTGTGTGTGTGTGTGTGTGTGTGTGTGTGTGTGTGTGTGTGTGTGTGTGTGTGGTTATGCATCACATGACACCAATTTGGAATCATTTGCTTTATGAGGTACTATAGGGAAATCCACACACCTGGGAGACCTTAAGGAGGTGTTGCCACAGAGAGCTTCCATCTGGAGGGTCGCTGTCAGCTTATACATGAAACCACTCAGTAATCCGGACGAGGAGATCGCTCGCTAACTATATCCGCCACTGGCCGAGGGAGTTACGTAGCCATATAAAATTGTTGCCTCACACATGTGAATTGGGCCTAGGACTTAAATGCTCTATATTAGTAACCCAAGCCAACGAAAACATGCGTTCGTACCCAAACAAAAAACACACCAAATTTGCGAGCAGTGGAGTTTCAGTTCTTTACTGTCAACCGTAGTCTCGTACCCAGATCCAAACGTTTGTCATGTTCGATAATTTGGCTGTCATAGCAACGGTACGTCATCACGGTAGATAAAACGCGAGGTTTGTTTTTTAAAGCGTGTCATTGTCTGTCTTTACTTAAGCTACTAAGAGAAAAGGCTACCTCCACAATGATACTCTCATTTGCATTGATATAACTAAATCCAAACAGTACTGTTTTAACTCTTTAACGGCGAAAATTGATAAGGCAATTTACTTCCGTGTAGCGGAATTAAAATTACACGTAATCTAAATTTAGATATCATGTGCTTCGCGCGTGATTATCTTTCGAACGGTGCGCAATTTGAATTGGGAAGTTGCTTTTAACGGTTAGATCGATAGTTGACCTTCATGTTGCTAGTTCACGATCGCTGATACGACAACGGGAAGACGCTCAGCGAGTGGAAGCGGTGTTTGGGACAGACGCTACCGTTGCGATGGACGCCACCAAGAATGTAAGTTGATGTAAATGGTTTAGTTTTAACTTTTTAGACACTAAAAAGTTGTTTTTGTGTAGTTATACAACCATCTGGTAATTTGCCTGTGTTTTTTATGTGTTCGAACGCGTAGGAGTATAGTAGCGCCATTTATTTGAATAAATTCACGATCTTATTTAGCGTCATTGTTGTATCATGGTGTAGAGTGGCAGTTGTATGTGCGGTGTGGGTCAGAGAGAGGGGCAGTTGTTTGTGCGTCAAAGGGGCAGTTGTGTGTGTGCGTCAGAGAGGGGCGGTCAGAGAGAGGGGCAGTTGTGTGTGTGCGTCAGAGAGGGGCGGTCAGAGAGAGTGGCAGTTGTGTGTGTGGGTCAGAGAGAGGGGCAATTGTGTTGTGGGTCAGAGAGAGGGGTAATTGTGTTGTGGGTCAGAGAGAGGGGCAGTTGTGTGTGTCGGTGAGAGAGGGGCAGTTGTGTGTGTGGGTCAGAGAGGGACAGTTGTGTGTGTGCATCAGAGAGAGGGGCAATAGTGTTGTGGTTCAGAGAGTGGCAGTTGTGTGTGTGGGTCAGAGAGAGGGGCAGTTGTGTGTGGGTCAGAGAGGGACAGTTGTCTATGCGTCAAAGAGGGGCAGTTGTGTGTGTGGGTCAGAGAGAGGGGCAATTGTGTGTGTGGGTCAGAGAGTGGCAGTTGTGTGTTTGGGTCAGAGAGGGACAGTTGTGTGTGTGCGTCAGAGAGAGGGACAGTTGTGTGTGTGCGTCAGAGAGAGGGACAGTTGTGTGGTGTGGGTCAGAGAGGGGCAGTTGTGTGTGCGTCAGAGAGAGGGACAGTTGTGTGTGTGCGTCAGAGAGAGGGACAGTTGTGTGGTGTGGGTCAGAGAGGGGCAGTTGTGTGTGTGTGTGGGGCAGTTGTGTGTGTGGGTCAGAGAGGGGCAGTTTTGTGTGTGGTCAGAGAGGGGCAGTTGTGTGTGTGGTCAGAGAGGGGCAGTTGTGTGTGTGGTCAGAGAGGGGCAGTTGTGTGTGTGCATCAGGGACAGTTGTGTGTGTGGGTCAGAGAGGGGCAGTTGTGTGTGGGTCAGAGAGGGACAGTTGTGTGTGTGCGTCTGAGAGAGGGGCAGTTGTGTGTGTGGGTCAGAGAGAGGGGCAGTTGTGTGTGTGGGTCAGAGAGAGGGGCAGTTGTGTGTGTGGGTCAGAGAGAGGGACAGTTGTATGGTGTGGGTCAGAGAGGGTCAGTTGTGTGTGGGTCAGAGAGAGGGGCAGTTGTGTGTGTGGGTCAGAGAGGGGCAGTTGTGTGTGTGGGTCAGAGAGGGGCAGTTGTGTGTGTGGGTCAGAGAGGAGAAGTTGTGTGTGTGGGTCAGAGAGGGGCAGTTGTGTGTGTGGGTCAGAGAGGGGCAGTTGTGTGTGTGGGTCAGAGAGGGACAGTTGTGTGTGTGGGTCAGAGAGGAGAGGTTGTGTGTGTGGGTCAGAGAGGGGCAGTTGTGTGTGTGGGTCAGAGAGGGGCAGTTGTGTGTGTGCATCAGGGACAGTTGTGTGTGTGGGTCAGAGAGAGGGGCAGTTGTGTGTGTGGGTCAGAGAAAGGGACAGTTGTATGGTGTGGGTCTTAGAGGGTCAGTTGTGTGTGGGTCAGAGAGAGGGGCAGTTGTGTGTGTGGGTCAGAGAGGGGCAGTTCTGTGTGTGGGTCAGAGAGGGGCAGTTGTGTGTGTGGGTCAGAGAGGAGAGGTTGTGTGTGTGGGTCAGAGAGGGGCAGTTGTGTGTGTGGGTCAGAGAGGGGCAGTTGTGTGTGTGGGTCAGAGAGGGACAGTTGTGTGTGTGCATCAGAGGTGTGGCTATGAGAGAGGGGCAGTTGTGTGTGTGGGTCAGAGAGGGACAGTTGTGTGTGTGAGTCAGAAGGGACAGTTGTGTGGTGTGGATCAGAGAGGGGCAGTTGTGTGTGGGTCAGAGAGAGGGGCAGTTGTGTGTGCGTCAGGAACAGTTGTGTGTGTGGGTCAGAGAGGGGCAGTTGTGTGTGGGTCAGTGAGGGACAGTTGTGTGTGCGTCAGAGAGAGGGGCAGTTGTATGGTGTGGGTCAGAGAGGGTCAGTTGTATGTGGGTCAGAGAGAGGGGCAGTTGTGTGTGTGGGTCAGAGAGGGGCAGTTGTGTGTGTGGGTCAGAGAGGGGCAGTTGTGTGTGTGGGTCAGAGAGGAGAAGTTGTGTGTGTGGGTCAGAGAGGGGCAGTTGTGTGTGTGGGTCAGAGAGGGGCAGTTGTGTGTGTGGGTCAGAGAGGGACAGGTGTGTGTGCATCAGAGGTGTGGCTATGAGAGAGGGACAGTTGTGTGTGTGGGTCAGAGAGGGACAGTTGTGTGTGTGGGTCAGAGAGGGACAGTTGTGTGGTGTGGATCAGAGAGGGGCAGTTGTGTGTGGATCAGAGAGAGGAGCAGTTGTGTGTTGATCGTATGTAGTGTGCTTGTCGTATTGTGTCAGTTACAGGGAGGGGCATTTTATGTATGTGGGTCAGAAAGGTACAGTTGTGTATTTTGTGGAGTATTGGAGAACTGTATCTAGTTGTAAGTTTGAGGTTCTGATTGTGTATATATCATGGACTGTACAACTGAAGAAATTATTACAATGCTGCTATATTACATATGATTGGGATTCATGATAAACACTAAAACAGTCTGAGCCATCCTCCTTGCCTGTGTGGCACAGACTGATATTGCAACTTCTGCAGTACCATGTGGTTTCTCTCCGCTGTCCATTTTGGCTACACAACTCACATCTGCTGACACCTTTTTTGCTAGTGGATTTGTGCTTCATAGCATAGTGGTTTGTTGTTTGTTGTTGCTGTTCAGATGGCCTTCTGCCTGGACGTTTCCTTGAATTGTAGGTGCTGATTAGTTGTTCTGCCAATTGCAACCTGTATGTGCGTAGAGTGATAGGCTTGGATACATTGGCATATGTACTATGTAAGACAAAGGAATTTATGATAGCTAGTTCCAAAAGAAACATGAAGATATGTTTGTAGCACTTTCTGCTCTTAGACCGTACCATGTATGATACTCGTAGCTGATCATTATGATCAACCCCACGCATGTTTTCAGAATAAAGTGATAGAGCAGTTGGACATGGAATCACTATTCGGGACCCATCTTTGATTTTTCTTTTTGTTGTTGTTGTTTCATTTGGCTGGCTGTTGGTTGAAAGCATTGTTACCACCTTGTTATCCAACCACGTGACAGCACTCATTTGATCAGTTTGCATGGTGATGAAATCACCTCTGTAGTGGGTAAAGCAAATTACTATCTATGGACATACTAACATAATAAGTTTCTTACCTTTGGCAAAGTCCCTTTTGTTTTTGGACTTTCTTCGACTTGGGAACCCTAAGCTGCTGTGGAAACTCCTTTGATGTTTGCCTGACCATTCCGCAGGCATATGTGTCTTTTTCCAGTAGTGTTTGGAATAGGGCCGCCGATGTAAAGTAATTATCACAGTAAATATGATGGTGTTTGCCATGAAGGTGCTGTGTCAACTGAAGCACCACACGCGCTCCCAGAGTGGTACCCTCACTTTCACTATTACTACCCTTACCTGTATAGATGTCAAAGTTTTGTATGAATCCGTTTGAACTGTCTGCAAGGCACCAGACTTTTATGCCTCGCTTGACAGGCTTGTTCTTTAGGTACTGTTTGAGACATGATCTTCCTTTGAATGGTATCATTGCTTCGTCAACTACTGCATTTTTATCCATATTGTATGCCTCAATTTGTGCAGTTTGTAGTATGCTAATCACTCCACGTACTTTGCCTATTCTATCATACCCTCTCTCCCCTCTTTTTTTTAGGTCTGCATTGTTTGTGAAGTGGAGACACCTTGAGAGCTGTTTGAATCTGTCCCTTGAAATGCGTGATGCTATGGGAGCATAGTGATAGTGATAGTCTTTTTTCCAGTAGTCCTCCAGTGCTGGCATCCTCACCAGACCCATAAGAATGTTGAACCCCAGGAAAGCCTTGATTTCAGCATTGTTGGTATCACTCCATGTTTCGTATTGCTCATTGCTAAGCACTTCTTTGGCATACCTGTTTGTTTCAATCACTATCTGATCTATGCAGTCTTCAGGAAATAGCTGCAAAAAGATAGACAAAGGGTCATCTGAAACTTGAAATGTAGGCCCAGATGGTTGTTGGAACTCCTCCACCCTAATATTCTTCAGCTGTTTACTCCACTTCCATGTGTGACAGGCCCTACTGTGGCTACCACCCTGAACCATGTCTGTGTCAGATTACAATGTAAGTGTGTTTTGTCACTATGGTAAATTTTGTACCTGTGTCATCTTCATTGTCTGTGTCATCTTCATTGTCTGTGTCATCTTCATTGTCTGTGTCATCTTCATCATTTGTGTCTGTATCATTTTCAGGTGGACTGCCAGATGATGCTTCTTGATCATCATACATGTAGGGTGCAGTCCCATCTCTATATGCACGTTGGCTGCCAGAAGTACCAAAGATGACTTGGTCATCACAAACAATAGAGGGGCTGCAATCATAGTCTACAGGTCGACTGCCAAAAGCTGATTGACAGTCTGCTTCATCATCATCATCCTCAAAGTCGCTCTGAGCACACTCCCCTACTATGACATCTTCATCATCGCTGCCTTCCATCATCGGTTCATCATCATCCAAAAGCTCCAGTACCTCATCAACACTGAGTGCGCTTCGTTTTCGTGCCATTCCTGGTGTTATTGTTGTGGTTTCTTATGTATTCATGCATCGCTATTGGATACACTCACCTTTACCGCGTATCGCAACTTTGATCTATACACAATGCAAACACCTGCCAGCTGCAGCTGCCTCCCGCGTCTTTGATATTTGACCGTATTTACATAAGTTTTTTATATACACAAAGTACTCCGATCTATGTACGTAAGTAAAGTTTTAACTGTTATCTATTACTCCTACTAATAATGAGCATATACAGTGGACGCGTGAAACGCTGTAAACGATTGAACGTCGCTACTCCATTTGTCGCTGAACGGCGACATCCGCTCTGAGGGAGACAATTAATTTGTCGCCGGTCAGCGACAACCGCCGTTAAAGGGCTAATTAGCAAGGTAATGACCAGACAGCACCCTGGAACTATCCCAGACACATGACTGCTTGCAGTGTGGGCAAACTTGACCCTAGCTTACGAGATAGCTACTGTCCCTTCCAAGCGAGTAGTACTAGTATACAGAGCAACACGATTACTAATTACGGTATAATGCTGGGCAAGCTTGAAGGCCTTACGTTCAACCACAAAGAGGTCTTGGTCACTGCATGGGGCTTCATCTCTCGTACTACCGGTAGCATACATATAGATACCCATTTTTTTAGGGCCAATTAGGGGCCTATACGTGCACATATATCTATCGTACTAGTACTAACCTGCAGGCAGTGTTGCCACGAAATAACCTTCACCCTTAATCGTCTATATCGCGATATTAATATTGCGATATATTAAATTATTCATGATCAATTATCACTTGGTTATTAACCGATTACCAGCCAAATAGATTATTATGTAAAACCGCTTCTGGCCGAATTAATTTTGTCCTTTTTTGAATTTAAACGCTATGAAGTAAACCGTTAACAGCAGCTCATGTATTGCAAGCTTTTGTTGGGCAGGTAAAACAACTGACCACAACAGATAGTGAACGCTGACCACAACAGATCATACAATTTGCGACTTCATCACCAACTCTGCTTTAAAGAGTTTAAGAGTACAAAGGACAAATGTATTTGCATTCCTTGAGCAAGCATGCAGCAGTGTTTTGATTGTGTGGCATGAATAAATAATATGCAATATTCAAGTGCCCCAAACGTACACCAACCTTTTTGAATACATGATGGTTGGAGAGTTAAGAAGGGTGAAATACTGTGGAGATGACTAAAACACAGGGGGCAATGAACAAAAGTTCTTGTGGTGCACAAACTTCCGTGGAGGAGCACATAAATAGAAGAGATATATGAAATCCTCGATTGAACAATGGTGAGGAAAAGATCCAGCCAATTGACAGAAATATGATATAGTACTCCTTGTTTTGCAGCATGCCTTGCAAAATTATGGAGTTCTCCTCATGATTTTGAACCATTATGGAGCATTTGGGGTCATGATCTGGTGGAGGCTTTTGAGACGTTCCAATAACGTGTGAATGGACAGGTGGTCCTTTAGTGTGTTTCACACCATGCTTGACTGCTGCTCGAGTAAAGTTAGGTTAATTGATTATGTATAGGCTCTAAGGCCTATGAATAACCTATTCATACAGAGTGAGAGGGTCTACTGTACACATGTACATGTATATGGGAATGGTGTGGTCTGGACGGATGTAGGTGAATGTTTCCTTTATATATTCAAGTGTTGTCTTTTATCTCTTCCATGCAGTGCGATGAACTGCAGAAAGACAACTGGTTGCTGAAGGACGAGAACATAACGTTGAAGGTTAGACTACTGGAAGTGAGAGTACCAGTGTGAGCACTATGGATAGTAATTAAGAAATACAATCCTACATACAACAAAGACATTAGATTTGATCTTGAGTGCCACAGATTAAAGTATGAGTCTCCTCCCTGTCAACTTTTGTCTTACAATCCTATACTCAAACATCCCACATTTTGAGATTTTGGGAGTTGGTGATGTGGAGTTCTGCAACAAGTTCACCACCAAAAAGTATTCTGCACTTCTATCCAGCTTAAAAGAGGTAGGAAGTATCAATCCTCATTTTACAACTGCACCAGTGTTGCAAACTATACCTTCACTTGCATTGCAAGAATTTGACTTGACAATCCCCATATGTACTGGTGTTGTGACACACCAGATCATGCCTAGCATCAGGTCACTGTCACTTGCTAGTTACAGTGTCATGTGCGCATGATCCAGCTTACAACTACAGTGGTATTAGTAAAAGATGCTGCAATACATACAACAAGACGGACAGGTTCATCACTAAATGATCAAACACTGTTTAAAATTTATTGCTTATGCATACAGGAACGCTTTCTACTAATTTTGATATACTGTGTTTTCTTCCATGGCGATGGTCCAGTGCAGAAGTACAAAATGATGGTAATATGTATTTGGGGAACATACTCATGTGGAGTGGCCATCAGCAGATGTAGGTGACAATGTGGGATCATTGTTTTTTGCATATCCATCACCTATCCTAGTACTCAAGCGAGGTAAGTAGTCAAAGTGGACTATGTATTTATACTATTGACTCAGATATAAATTTTAGAATGGGCACAAAGTTCTCTACTAGTTTCTATCTCTTTGGACAAAGTAAAACACTACAGACTCTTGAGTCAGAACCTGCACCTGCTGCACCTTTGAATAAAGTGACAACTACCCTACCTATTTCGTACCCTAATGTGTTCAGAATTCAAGGCCTAGATTGCTGCCTGTGTTCCCAAGGAATGGGTTAATGTCACACCAGAGTGTATTGAAGGTTCACTGTACTGCTGTTATAATATACACTCAGGATACAAAATGATTGCACATGGAGACCATTGGATCATACTTTTCGTGCCGTCAACGGCAGCCAAGATTATATGTAGGATGTTTCAAAGGTGATCACAATGGCTCTTGAAACTGAACATTAGTGCTGCAATCTGCTCTAAAGTGCCACCATAGATATTAGTCACTTCAAGCGTAACATGGACTGTAATGTAAGAAATTAGATTCATTGACCTGTTTCTTCTAATATCTATGATGTCATCTTGCACAGGTTGGATACATGTTTCAGAAATACAATAAGCCGCTACGTTATGTGGGGTGATACGAAGACATGTAACGACAAAATTAAATGCACTTGTGGAAGGATGTGGAGAATGGGGAGGTACAAAAATGGACAATAGAAGCTTCAGACTCTGGCTTCTCTAATGGATCCAATGGAGATGGAAGGTGATGAAGAGTTACAAAATGATCATAACAATCAAAATGATGCAAGTGGGCAGGAGCCACAAAGGATTGTAGTAATGACTGTAACCACGGTGATGATCTTTCCAAACTGTACAATATGTGCATGTAAAGCAAATCTTCCTTATTATGGCCAAACTTAAGCTCCTCCCCCTGCACCCTCTTCTCATCGTTGGTTCTATCTCTGCCGAGGGAAGCTGACACGTTGAGGACTATTTTTGTAAAGCAATATTACTGAACAGATTACATGACTCAGGAGCTTGTAAGAGAGCATTTAATGAAATTATTATCGCTTTTTTTAATTTTACATGTTAAACACAAATTTCAATATTGAACTAGTAAACTATGTAACTATGTATGAGTCAACTATCTAAGTAGAGGTCTAAGACTTTAGCACGTGGACCTGCCCTTGCAAGAAATGCTCTGGCATTCGAGCGCACAAGGGAAAGGTTTAGTCTGGAATAAATGCTGTCCAGAGTGGTGGAAGTGGAGGAGTTAACCTGAACTGAAAGGCGGGAAGCAAGTTTCTTGAAGGTGTCAGAGGCAAGTTGGCCCCATGCCCCGAATGAATCGACAACAAGCGGTACGCAGCTCCAGCCTAGTTCTGCACAAATCCCAGAATTTGCTAGTATCTTTCGCTGTTCTGTGGCAAAAGCTGCAGTGCCTGCTGTGTGTCCCGCTACGGAAACTATGTCAGGTTTTAGCTGAGACGACACAGATAGGTCGAACGCAGCAGGTTTACCATTGAAGCCCCAGTTGTTAACTAGAATGTCTGCTGGTCTAGATTGTTTCTGGTCATGACCAAGACCACTGCCAGCTTCCAGCTTAGGGTTGTATAAGGCTTTCTTGAAGAGGTGATACAAGGTATCGCGATGGTTGTTATGACGCGCAATGACATCACTACCTCTCTTGCATGTTAGAGCGTGGTGAGCCTCAAGGGCTTTGGTAGGGCAAAGGGCACACACAGAGCCGGCCTCACATAACTGAATACCAAGCCACCATTTGATGACAAACTGACATTCGGATGGTGTTAAATGCAAGCCTAAGGCCGGTGATGGGGCGACACGCAACCAAGAGCTAGCATGTGGGGATGAGACAGAAAGTAGTCGGGCTCGGTCGGCCAGGGAGCTGCTTTGCAAGAGGGATTGAAACTGTTTGTCTTCAAGATTCTGTGACAAAACATGTCGATTGGTGTGGATGGAGTCAAAGGTTGATGAAAGAGCTTGATTGGGAGAAACAAGGGCATTAATGGCCTCGAGGAGGTATGGTGAATTGATGTGGTCAGGGAAGGAGGCACTAATAGAGCTGATGTATGCAGCAGAGCAATGGAGGAAAACAGATCGAAGGCCCATACCGCCATGGGATAAGCTCAGCGTGGCTTGCTTCCAGGCTGGGCAGTTAGGTGACAAGTCAATAGCAGTGCACTCCATGAAGCAGGCTCTGACACTATCATCAAATGTAGCGAGAGCAGATTGAATCAAATTTGGAGGTGTGGTACGTGCAATGTGCGTGACCTTGCAGAAGGCAGCACACTGGTGAAGGAGAGTTAGGGCAATCTGGGGATCCTCTAGTTTCTGCAGTTGTTGGTGCAAGATATTAGAAGCCCTGATGGCTGATGATGCAAAGTCTTCACAAAAGCTTTTGTTTCCAATTGGTGACCCAAGAATGACAAAATTCGGAACATTTGAGCGTGTAGTGATAGCATCATGAAAGTCAGGTAGGGTTTTTTTGCAAAAAAGTTCACATTTGCTGAAGTTAGGAAATAGGCCAAGGGGGGGCCCCTGATTATTCAAGATAGATAGGGCCTGATCAATGCTAGTCTTGGACCCAGCCAGAGCACCATCGTCCAAGTACCATTTGTTGAAAGATAGGGACTCACAGGCATTTTCGATTTCAATGATGACAGGGTGAATAACGAGAGAAAATAGAAGGGAGCCAAGTGGATCACCTTGCTGCACACCTGAGGTAGATGACAGACTGCCCAGTGGATGCCAAAGATTGGTGGGATGGCTGTAGCACCATGACACCCATGGGAGGAGCTCAGGGAAATAGGAGTGGCATTGATCGAGTACAGCTTGTCTTGAGACATTGTTAAAGGCATTGCGGAGATCTACCTTTAGGACTACAAAGTCGTCATCTTCCCAATGACGGTCAACACATGCTCGTAATGAGTGGACCATGGTCTCGGCTCCACCTGGGCAAGCTACTCCGAGTTGGTGTGGACTGAAGTAATCAGCAGCCTTGCATTTAACCATGGCGCATAAACATCTGCTGGTTAATCGACGTAGCACCTCACCTATGGCAATAGGTCTAACGTCACAGTCAGGAGCCTTGGATTTATCGATGGCTATCAGGGAACCTCCAGCAAGGTGAGTTGCGATTTCTGCTGGGACCTTACCACTGGCCAACAGGTTCACTACACTTAAAAGCACCTTGGCAAGTGAGGTAGGCAGGGTGGCTTCCAGAGCATCTAGGATGTGTTGAATTCTTAAGTCAGAGGGGCCGCAAGCTGTATCTTTGCTGAAAGAGTGGATAATGGACAAAATGTTGAAGTCAGCAGGAAGGATGTTAGGTGAGCTCTGAGGAGAGTGATCCATGAAGGTGAAAATTTGTCTACTGAAGACTTCCATTACATATACAATTCATGCAGAAAAAAATCTTTGTTTTGCTCATCTTGGACCATGTTTTTAATCAACAGAGGAGATTGGAAGCAAGACTGTAATAGAAAGATATCCTGTACTTGAAGGAGTTTACAAGTCCGTGACGTATCACAATAAGAATACAATTTGAATGATTTCCCATGCATGCAAATCTACATGTAGATTGTTGGGTGCAAGTTTGTGAAGTGAAGTGCCAAACATGCTAAGTTGCTTTGGTACATGTTTGTAAGCATGTGTCGCATTAAGGTCTTACATGTACATCTAGCCTATCAGATGTTGTGTGCTTGGCTTTGTGGGGTGTTTTGTCTGTCCATATAGGTGCACCGTTGACAACTCATGATAAATGAGTAGACCTTGAAGAACATTCTATGTGCCTGATGTACCTGTTTGCAGAGTGATTGTTGGGATATTTTTCCTGCTTCGAGGTTTTTTTCTCCCCCGATGTGTTTTTCCTCTAATGATATGTATAAGCCCACCCCATCTTAATCAAATTTCGTTTTTTAGCCTCCCTCGAACTATTGTGTGGTGTTCTGTGTTGGGCCCAGCCTCCATAGCTGTGATGATTTTGTTGTGTTTGTTGGCAGTGTGTAAACCAACACTCCAATTTGGTCACTTGGAGATGCTATACAGTTGGCATGCGAGAGGAAGCAGCACCCTTTGACGTAGCAGGGGGTGAAGGTGAGGTAGCACACTGACACTGGAGTTTAATTAAATCGTGTTAGCACACTGTGTGATGACATACTAGCGCACTAGAGTGTGATGACATCATGCTAGCACACTGGAGTGTGATGACATCATGCTAGCACACTGGAGAGTGATGAAATCATGCTAGCACACTGGAGTGTAATGACCATGCTAGCACAATGGAGTGTAATGACATCATGCTAGCACGCTGGAGTGTGATGACATCATGCTAGTGTGATGACATCATGCTAGCACACTGGAGTGTAATGACATCATGCTAGCACACTGGAGTGTAATGACATCATGCTAGCACACTGGAGTGTATTGACATATTAGGATACTGGAGTGTGATGACATCATGCTAGCACACGAGTGTGATGACATCATGCTAGCACACTGGAGTGTATTGACCATGCTAGCACACTGGAGTGTAATGACATCATGCTAGCACACTGGAGTGTATTGACAAATTAGGATACTGGAGTGTGATGACATCATGCTAGCACAATGACCATGCTAGCACACTGGAGTGTAATGAAATCATGCTAGCACACTGCAGTATGATGACATCATGCTAGCACACTGGAGTGTAATGACCATGCTAGCACACTGGAGTGTAATGACATCATGCTAGCACGCTGGAGTGTGATGACATCATGCTAGTGTGATGACATCATGCTAGCACACTGGAGTGTAATGAAATCATGCTAGCACACTGGAGTGTGATGACATCATGCTAGCACACTGGAGTATAATGACCATGCTAGCACACTGGAGTGTAATGACATAATGCTAGCACGCTGGAGTGTGATGACATCATGCTAGTGTGATGACATCATGCTAGCACACGAGTGTGATGACATCATGCTAGCACACTGGAGTGTATTGACCATGCTAGCACACTGGAGTGTAATGACATCATGCTAGCACACTGGAGTGTATTGACAAATTAGGATACTGGAGTGTGATGACATCATGCTAGCACAATGACCATGCTAGCACACTGGAGTGTAATGAAATCATGCTAGCACACTGCAGTATGATGACATCATGCTAGCACACTGGAGTGTAATGACATCATGCTAGCACGCTGGAGTGTAATGACCATGCTAGCACACTGGAGTGTAATGACCATGCTAGCACAATGGAGTGTAATGACCATGCTAGCACATTGGAGTGTAATGAAATCATGCTAGCACACTGCAGTGTGATGACATCATGCTAGCACACTGGAGAGTGATGACATCATGCTAGCACACTGGAGTGTAATGACCATGCTAGCACACTGGAGTGTAATGACATCATGCTAGCACGCTGGAGTGTGATGACATCATGCTAGTGTGATGACATCATGCTAGCACACTGGAGTGTATTGACATCATGCTAGCACACGAGTGTGATGACATCATGCTAGCACACTGGAGTGTATTGACCATGCCAGCACACTGGAGTGTAATGACATCATGCTAGCACACTGGAGTGTATTGACAAATTAGGATACTGGAGTGTGATGACATCATGCTAGCACAATGACCATGCTAGCACACTGGAGTGTAATGAAATCATGCTAGCACACTGCAGTATGATGACATCATGCTAACACACTGAAGTGCAATGACCATGCTAGCACACTGGAGTGTAATGACATCATGCTAGCACGCTGGAGTGTGATGACATCATGCTAGTGTGATGACATCATGCTAGCACACTGGAGTGTGATGACATCATGCTAGCACACTGGAGTGTAATGACCATGCTAGCACACTGGAGTGTAATGACCATGCTAGCACACTGGAGTGTAATGAAATCATGCTAGCACACTGCAGTGTGATGACATCATGCTAGCACACTGGAGTGTGATGACATCATGCTAGCACACTGGAGTGTAATGACCATGCTAGCACACTGGAGTGTATTGACCATGCCAGCACACTGGAGTGTAATGACATCATGCTAGCACACTGGAGTGTATTGACAAATTAGGATACTGGAGTGTGATGACATCATGCTAGCAAAATGACCATGCTAGCACACTGGAGTGTAATGAAATCATGCTAGCACACTGCAGTATGATGACATCATGCTAACACACTGAAGTGCAATGACCATGCTAGCACACTGGAGTGTAATGACATCATGCTAGCACGCTGGAGTGTGATGACATCATGCTAGTGTGATGACATCATGCTAGCACACTGGAGTGTGATGACATCATGCTAGCACACTGGAGTGTAATGACCATGCTAGCACACTGGAGTGTAATGACCATGGGAGTGTAATGAAATCATGCTAGCACACTGCAGTGTGATGACATCATGCTAGCACACTGGAGTGTGATGACATCATGCTAGCACACTGGAGTGTAATGACCATGCTAGCACACTGGAGTGTGATGACATCATGCTAGCACACAAGTGTGATGACATCATGCTAGCACACTGGAGTGTAATGACATCATGCTAGCACACTGGAGTGTATTGACAAATTAGGATACTGGAGTGTGATGACATCATGCTAGCACACGAGTGTGATGACATCATGCTAGCACACTGGAGTGTGATGACCTCATGCTAGCACACTGGAGTGTGATGACATCATGCTAGCACACTGGAGTGTATTGACATATCTATTTTGTGTGACTTACATACTTCTTTGTCACTGTGTCCTCGGTGATTCTGAGCAGCACTCAAAGATAGGGAGCCCTGCTAGCTTGGATGGGTGATTATCCTATTCAAAAAGAGATACAAAATTTTATCATGTTTGTTTCTAAGTCAATCGATATCTGTATGCGTTGCGTATATAATTTCTGTGCCTTCGGATGTCCAATCAGTTCAGTGCGTGCCTTTTCCATACTGTAGCTCATTACACTTGTAATTAACGCACAATTTGTTCTGGCCGCCAAATTATGTTGCGTTACAAATGAGCCAAATAAGCCCCCTTCTCACTACGCTCCCACTGTATGACCTTTTCTTAGTGCCGTATTAAAGAATGGATGCTGCTAATAAAAGTCACGTTCCTCTTGGTTCACTCATTTATCGTTGGAGTACAATTCCCGTTCTGAAATATATAAGGGTTGCGCTCACTACAAATCTGTCACATGTATCATAGCCACTGCACCGGAAACGAGCCTCAGACGCTGGAAATATATTGTATAATACCTGTCGAGTGTGCGTTATTTCGAAAAGCTGTCTGGGAACGAGCAACTTATTGAAGCACGCGTTCGGGGTGCGCGAATAATACGAAGAGCTGGCTAACTCTCCAAAATGGACTGCAATGGCTCATAAAGGTACATATTTTATGTTGCCAAAGTAACCTTCAATACAGTATCTATGCCTGCGTAGATACACCGAGCCTTCAAGGACTCCCGCTCATGCTTGAAAAGAGGTTGAAGAATTTATGGATTGAGTCTTTTCAAGAGGAATCTATTTAAGTTCCGAATGTGGTACCTCGAATGTTAGGTACGTACGCGAGCGTATTTGTCGTATTAAAGCATAGCTCGTGTTCGTTTCTTTTTGACGGATTGATGCAACGGTGAATCTAGGACTAAGGAGGGGAGGGAGAGGAGGGTTGATATTAGCATCGCGTTTTAGAGGTACCGGTGTAATGTTCTATTGCGAAATTGTCGCGATATGGTGGGTAATATATGTATATCCATGCATTGACGTGAAGATTGTAGAAACAAGCTGTACAAGGTAGGTGCGTATTGCGCATAACGGTTCGAATTTAAGGATAAAGTGCACGCATAAACCTTTTGTCATGAGTGGTGGGGCTTAAAATACCAATTGACCTTTTGTACTGATTAGACCCCCCCCTCCCACACATTATGAATGCCATATGGTCTAGACAACAATTAAAGTTTTGCCACAAGTCATATGATGAATAGGGTTAACAGGTATGGGGGTTGTACTTCTGACTAGATACAAGGGTTTGTAGGGTCAAGTCACATTAGTTGTATATGGCATTGTCCAGTTTTGTTCATGACTGATATTATTCTTTCCTTGCAAAATTAAGCAGAATATATACATAAGTAACCGACAATTTAAATACGAAAAATATTCGAAGAAAGGCAAAAATAGTACCCCAAGTACATCGGTACACGGCTCTTGTACATGCACCTCGCAGGAAGCAGGTACCTCCTCATCCAACACATGTACCCCCAGTACAACACCATGTAGGTGAGGGAAATTAGGGGTCAGGAAAAGCAATAGTGAGGCGGGATATAGGGCCAAATAAATATAAATATACATTTATTAGGTGCATTGGATTTAAGTGTAACTGATATGGCGTAATTGAGTTCAACTTCATGTTAAAGACATTGGGAAATGTGTTCAAGCATGACACCAACAGATACTTGAGTGTAACAGTATATGATGTCAAATGAATGCTGCTGTGAAATAAGAATGATAAATGTTTATTGTGCGGGCTGTTTTGATGTACTTGTTAGTAAAATGGTATTCTCTCTGAGAAAGTTAGGGGTGTATAGGATTTGAAGGCAATGGTTTTGTAAAATGGAAGGAAGCAAGGGTCTAATAATTGAAATTGTAAGTGCTATATTTAGCACAATAGGATAGTCTATGCTGTTTGTGTGCTAAATATAGGACTATTGCATTTTTTCTTATTATATTAATCCCTTGTTTACTTCCTTTTTACACTACCATTGCCTTTGAATCCTATATTACTTCCTCAGAGTGAATGTTTTTCTGTATCATGTTTCCTTTAAAAATAATTTTGCATGGGCAAAACTTGAAATATTGAGTTGTCTAGCAATACGATGTTTTTAATTATGTCCATGTACTGCAAATTAGCAGCTCGGTAGAATTCAGTCATTGCATGGTAGCTTTTTATGGAAATACAAACTCAGTTGAACAGTGCAACAATTTTCACGGTATAAATAACTTACTATGCATATCTCCTAATATAAATCAACAGTAGCTTACAAATATCACAGTTAACTAACTCTCATCTGAGTAAGCACAACCACGTAAGGCAGGAATCATCAATTTAAGTGGTTAACTTTGGACATAGTCATACCCTCGGAGGCTTCGACATCCATCATAGCAACCAGGTAGTTTTCATCAATCAGAGGGTTGATGTTACCTGTTTAGCAAGGTGCTCAAATTAATATGAATGACACAGCATTAAATACACACTACCCCAAACATCCCCCCTCTTTTGTTCAGTTAGTTCAACACTCTTCCCTAGTGTTCTACAAAGTCACTAAACCGGTTTGGCTTTTTTGTACTTCTCCCAGATCTGGTCCTATAGCTAGTCGGAGCTTGTGGTTCCCTTGCTCTTTCCACTTTCTCACTATGTGTACATGTATCTCCTTGACTACTCCCATGATCTTGCTTGTTTCCCTGATCCTGTTCACCACTCCTCCTGTTCAGACTCCACTTCTATTAACTGCTCACTTATTGGCTCTTCTTCTGAAACTGTTGGCTTCCCTTCTGGCTGACTTCCGCCATGCCACCTTTCATCTTCCAATGGGTCCCCAGGTCCATTCACTGTGTTCCTCAGAAAATGCCTGTTTCTGTGTAACAACTGTCCCTCAACTTCCACTACATATGACCGACCGGTCAGACACAGAAACTTCCACGACCGGGAAAATGCTCAGAACTCTTCAGACACAAACTGAGGCACACCATCCGTCTGCACCACCACTGGAATTCCATGTCTCCTGAACTGCTGCTTCATGGCAGCAATGACCGCTAGGGACTTGATTTGTTGTAACTCAGTAATCTGACAGATAATCCACAATGATGATGTAGTTTCTTCCTTTGCAGTAAAATAAATCCACTCCCACCTTTCCCCACAACTGGGCAGGTATTCCATGAGACATCCCTTTTTCCTTCCTCTGAGCTGGCCCATCTCACACACCTTACACCCTTTTGTGACCCGCTGGATGTCCTCAGACATGTATGGGCCAGTACACGACCTCTCTGGCTCTCCTCCAGGTAGACTTATACCCTAAATGACTTGCATGCAGCCTCTCCAGAAATGAACTGCGTAACGTCATGGGGACTGCGATTTGATCGCCTTTATAAATGATTCCATCCTGCACGGTCAACACTGCCCGAAAATTCCAGTATTTCCTTATCTCTAATGGAGGTTCTCTGCCCACCAACTTCTCTCTCTCCAGCTGAAATACTTTCTGGTTACTGAGCTCTTCACCACCTGATGTTACTTCCACTGGTATACACGAGAGTGTGTCCGCAATGACTTGCTGACACCCTGGCCGATACCTAACAGTCACCATTGCTGAAGCTGCAACAACATTCACTGCAACCAACGAGGAGCCACTAATAATGATTTCTTTGTGATGTCCTCCAAAGGTTTGTGGTCCATATCTACCACCACATCCTTTCCATAAATATATTGGTCTAATTTGCAACATGCAAATACAATGGCCAAACACTCCAATTCCAAAGCCACATAATTTTTCTCTGCCTTGGTTAAGGACCTTGAAACTGAAATGACTGGTTTCCATCCTGTAGCAATGTAGCGCCTAATCTGACCGAGCTAGCATCACATGAATCACAACCAGCTTGTTCACATCATAATATTTCAACAACTGTTCTTCACAGATGAGTTCTTTCAGCATCTTGAATGACTGTTGCTCCTCCTCTTCCCAACTTCCTTGTCTAACAGACGTCTCAAGGGTTCACTAATCGGACTTAATTTTGGCAAAAACCTGGATAGTTAATTGCACATCCCCAGAAACCTACGAACATCCTGGACTGACTTCAAAGTAGGCATCTGCTGTATAGCTGTCACCTTGGCTTGGTCTAGCTTTACACCTTCTGCTGCAATACGGTGTCCAATATATATCAACTCTGAGAAATGTAGCTGCATCTTTTCTTTGTTTAATTTCAGATTTGATTGCCTCACACTCTGAAACACCTTCAAAAGAACTTTATCATGCATGATCTGATCTGGCTTCTTCCTGAGTCTGTCCTTTACCAAATATCAGGATGTCATCTGCACCACTACCACACGAGACAGTCCATGCATGACCGCCTGCAGTCAACGCTGAAACTCCTCTGGAGCCGATGACAACCTGAAAGGCAAACGACACCACCTGTATCTTTTCTGTGGCCCCCAGAATGTGGTGAGATAGCTGCTCTTTTCACTGAGCATAACCTGATTAAACCCATCTTTGGCATCTAGCAAACTAAAAACCTTAGCTCCTGCTAATTGTGGTAACATGTCCAAAGTGAGCATCCCATAATGGTTCCGTTTGACGGCTTTATTTAACGGTTTCATGCTGAATACGCTGATCAGCGTAAAATATATGGTTCATGCCGATTACTTGAAACAGCGTACCAGCTGCCCCCCTCTGTTCAACAGTTTTGTTTTGCGACTTGTAGGACGTTGATTGGAAATTTCGCTGACTGGAAATATTCAACATTCGTCTGGCTATCTAAAACTACAATGGTCAACCACAGGTACCGTTCGATAATTAGTTTCAAGACACGCCCTATTTCTAAGTGTGCCCACTGTTAAAGCTGCTATACTTGTTATGGACTACGAAGTGTCTAAAGCTCATACACTATGAAGGCTATCTACTGGTACTTGTAACTGGCTAATACCTGAATAGGAAGCGTCAAAAAAGCTAAGCAACTACTCTTTCACGCACCTATCTTTCAACCCGCACGGACGGCTTGTTTTCTATAGTGTGAAACCACTTCATGGACGCAGAATCGTAGCGCTAACATTCCTTTCCAAGAATATGTGAAGAACATTACAAAAGGACGCTCGGTTCAAAAGTTATTTGCTCGTATATCACTCCATTCCAAACAAACTTTGTAATGAAATTAGTTACCGGCACGACGCGTATAATTGTTAATTGGATTGTAGGCATGAAATCGTTAACTCCCAAGGATCCAAACAAACCTGTACCTGTTTGCATACTCCTGTACAATCTGCTCCTTAGTTTCCCAATGATTTGCTTCTGCCATGCAAACTGACTCTGTTTCATATGTCAACAACTGCAATTCTAAAGATATGGCACATATGAACTCGGCACCGTTTTTAATGATGGTTTTTGAAAACGTTATATTTCCACAACCATACATCCGTTTCTTGCCAAATTCGAGAAACTTATTGCCCCATCCCTTACGTACATATAGTACGATTTTGATGTTCATTCAGCTGGCTGTATCTAGGCTTGAGCGGTAAAGGCTTTTTTTACCCTGGCATTCGGATATCCACGGCGGTTTGTCTATGGGTGTCAATCGGATCAAAATTCGGATACTTTTTCAACGTACATGTACATTAAGGTTCACGTAATTCAATCCCCTTTACTTGTACATGTACGTATGTCCGTGTATGTGTATGTGCGTGTGTCCGTGTACGTTTGGCGTGTATATGTGTGTACGTAGCAGCTGACTATGTACTAAAAATCATATTTACTTAGGCCTAGCAGCTGGCACATACCAATCCAATTTGGTAGACATCTGTTCTCAGCCCTGCTGCTGCATTTAACATATCGTTTTCAACCAGGAATGAGTAAACGTACGAAACTATATCAAATTCTCCGCCACTAGACATTACTGCCGACTGCTTTTACATTGAGTGTTTTTTTTATTTGTAGCACATTACAGATATCAATACCTCAGACCTAAAGTTATGTTATACAGAAACATGATTATATCTAAGCATTACTGCAGCTTCAACATAATCCTGAAGGAGTTAGCTTGCTGGTCATTGAACATGTTGTTCAGCAAGTAGAAACAGTAGGAAATTCATTCTTCTGGTATGCACTGTAACAGCTTTCAGGGTTGTGAATTTTGCCTTGGGGGAAGATCGTGGTTTAGATGTGGTACCAACGATTTTCCTTCCCCTTTCCAGGCAAGATTGCTTTGGGGATTCCACTTCAACATAACGCGTACTTCATTTGTCCGCTACGTACATATAGTACGATTTTGATGTTCATTCAGCTGGCTGTATCTAGGCTTGAGCGGTAAGGGCTTTTTTTACCCTGGCATTCGGATATCCACGGCGGTTTGTCTATGGGTGTCAATCGGATCAAAATTCGGATACTTTTTCAACGTACATGTACATTAAGGTTCACGTAATTCAATCCCCTTTACTTGTACATGTACGTATGTCCGTGTATATGTATGTGCGTGTGTCCGTGTACGTTTGGCGTGTATATGTGTGTACGTAGCAGCTGACTATGTACTAAAAATCATATTTACTTAGGCCTAGCAGCTGGCACATACCAATCCAATTTGGTAGACATCTGTTCTCAGCCCTGCTGCTGCATTTAACATATCGTTTTCAACCAGGAATGAGTAAACTCACGAAACTATATCAAATTCTCCGCCACTAGACATTACTGCCGACTGCTTTTACATTGAGTGTTTTTTTTATTTGTAGCACATTACAGATATCAATACCTCAGACCTAAAGTTATGTTATACAGAAACATGATTATATCTAAGCATTACTGCAGCTTCAACATAATCCTGAAGGAGTTAGCTTGCTGGTCATTGAACATGTTGTTCAGCAAGTAGAAACAGTAGGAAATTCATTCTTCTGGTATGCACTGTAACAGCTTTCAGGGTTGTGAATTTTGCCTTGGGGGAAGATCGTGGTTTAGCATTAGATCATCCTGCAACACACCAAATTCACAGTCATGCGCTTTTTTTCTCAACTCCATTACGAATTGATCTATTGACTTTCCTTCCTGCTTCAACTGAAAAAAATTATCCCTTAGCACGTGCTTGCTCGTTCTCAAACCACAAACGGTCGCAAACTTAGCGGATACCACACTCCATTTTGTCTTATCTTCCCCTTCTTCAAACCGCATGGTCTCGTACAAGTCATTCCCTCTCGGCCCAACCAAGCGCAGAAAAGTAGCCAATTTTGTCTGGTCAGACTCCGCACTTTTACTCACCGCAACCAAAAATTGACTGAACTCACGGCTAAAACGCGTCCACTGCAAATGGAGATCCCTTCTATCGGTTCCGGCACCAAATACTGTTATACAGTCTACATTAGACTAAACTTCTGACACCATGTTTAGTAAGGTGCTCAAATCAATATGAATGACACAGCGCTGGCGCAATCACATCATTAAATACACACTACCCCAAACATTACCATCCAGGATCCTGTCCTGGCCCCCTCCCCAAAAAAAAAGCCTTACCTCATCATTGCACTCTTTTTAGCTGTTGCCTATAATCCTCCTGTACAGTGGTAACCATGTACATAATGCCTCACCACTGCTAACACTTACGTGGCTGTACTTCAGTTTACTACCCCCCCCCCTTTTCACCCCCTTGGCTTGCTCCACTTCAGTAACCGCTTCAGTAGGATTTCATCTGTTGGCAAGCATCTTTGCCATTAGGCCTGTGATGATGCTGCTAGAGTTCTGTGGAGACGTTTTGCTCTGGCAGAACCAAATTACTACTCACCTCCTTAGTTCCAGTTTATTCGGCAACTGGTTCAGGGGTTCGAGTGGTAGTTGAGGCAACTGTTGGGGGGAGATCAGCTGATCTCTCTGCATGAGGGACCTCATTCCTATCTGGAGAGGTATCTGCAGAAGGAGAAACTGAGTTTGTGTTATGAGAAGATTACCTTCAACTATAACCACTTCATCTTTTAACTGACCCGGGAGTGGGTTCAGTCGAAGTGCGGTTGCTGGGCTCGATTTTCCCGCATGCTGGGTACTCGTCTCAACACCATTCCCCAGAGCCAACCCGTTCTTTGGCTTTTCCAAGATTGTCTTGGTAACTGAGCTGAAGGGGATGGAGGGATTTCCAACCACTGGTTTGGGTGGGGGAATCACATCCTTAGGTGGGGGAGGCACATCCTTCACAACACGTCTTGCCGGTTAACTCTCATTGCAAATGGGCAGTGGGCGTGGCCACAAAGAAATGACAACAGTTTTGAAGTTTAACTTGATATCTATGCACAAAGTGCATTGAAGCATTCATCGGTTGGACATGTCCTAATACTCAACCATCAGTTAGTTAAATTGTGCCACAATGTGTAGTGTTGAGGTCCATGACCTCTGTTTACAGTGACACTGAGGTAGTGCACATGGCCTCACTCTGCTGCTTGTATGCAAACTTGGGATATTTGAATTATGCATGTTTGAGTTGTTGGAGTGTTACACAGCCATCTGGTTACCGAGCGTCTTCCTGAGGCTTGGTGACACTGTGGTCATAGAAGAAGCTCTGAGCTTCTCCTGCCCCGGGGGATTGTTCGATCCCTCCCCCCCCCCCCTTTTATGCTTGAGTTCAGCCCTCTCCTGTTATCGTACTACACTGTATACAAAAAACTTTGCATCAGGCCCGAGGCTGACGTCAACAGCACCCCCACTTTTCAGTCGTATCATACTCGTATTAGGCCAATGGCAACGGGAGGGAACCCGCTCTCTAAACGCGAGTGGATCCCGCGCTTTCATAAGTCCCGCAGTATCCCCTCTCCCCCCCCCCCCCCCCCCTCCCCCCTTCGTCAGACTTCTTGGTTACGGGCCGGGCAGATCTATTTGCACCACGCACGAGTGCGTTATTTCGGTTCATATTTCCCTCGAGCAAGCAACGCAGCTACCTAATAATTAAGCTACCGGCTGGTAACGCAATAGATAAGTGAATCCTTGTACCAATTTAGGAACCATGTTTTGTGCACTGTTTGTCTTGCAGGTGCCATTTGTTTAACATTTGTAACATACAACATAAATGTATTACAACAATTAATGTTAATCAATACTAGATAAATCATTTGGAAACTTTACAAAATACTTATGCAAATCTGTGCTGATTGCTATGCACTTTCCGTTATGTCTGAAGCATTGTGATGAAAGTCAATTATTTCCACTGAAAGAATAATATCTTTTAAATAGTCTTCTATTTCATCATTGGAGCATCAGTTGTACATTTCTTATGGGGTGTTAATATTGCAAGAATTTACCAATGGCGATCATAACTTTAATGCGAAAACGGCGAATTCTAACCATTTGGAATGTGATATGGCATCCTAAAATTATGATCTATCGCAAATTTGTGATGGTTAGCAGCTGCCTGCACCCTCAGCTGGGCAACAGAGGACCAGGTGCTCTACGAGGCCTTCTCTGGGAGGGCAAAACCGACGGCTAGATGCAAGCAGTGCCTTAGTGAGCATCACTCCACAGACGCATGCCCCGACATTCCTCGCGGCTGGCCTATCACGCCCGGTGAGAACCGATGCAACTCGCTCCAACCATATTAAACTGGTGTTGGTAATGACCAGCACACCATTTGTGTTGAGACAGCCATTCATACAGCAGTGGGATTCAGGACCCACCCTTTATGGCGAAGGTGGAGAAATGCAACTGTTCCTCTGCGTCTCTCCGCACATCTAAAACAAGCAAACATACAGGCCGCTCATGAATAATTAATGAGCTGATATAATAACATTAATAATGCACATACATAAAATAACAAAAGATCACTAAATCCTACAAGTTATCAATGATTCTTCGATTTGATGGGCCTATCACGCCCGGTGAGAACCCATGCGACTCGCTCCAACCATATTAAACTGGTGTTGGTAATGACCAGCACACCATTTGTTTCGAGACAGCCATTCATGCAGCAGTGGGATTCAGGACCCACCCTTTATGGCGAAGGTGGAGAAATGCAACTGTTCCTCTGCGTCTCTCTCCGCACATCTAAAACAAGCAAACATACAGGCCGCTCATGAAAAATTAATGAGCTGATATAATAACATTAATAATGCTTATACATAAAATAACAAAAGATCACTAAATCCTACAAGTTAACTAATCAATGATTCTTGGATTTGATTTTGAAGACCAAACTTTAGCTGCAGTATTATAGTCAAATTCATTAATGCAAGGACCCTCACATGAAAGTCGTATTAATCTGTCTAGTGTTTCCATATTGAGTCTGTTCTGGGTTCAGTCTTAATTGTATTCATCCTCTTTCCACATCAGCTGTAGATACAGGTATAGTCAAGGCAATACATGGTAATTTAGAAATTGTTGGATAGAGTTCAACCAAAGATGAATTTTCGCACATTGTTTGCATAATCTGACGGGTCGACATTAGCTTGAATTCACTGACTAAAATGTACTTGAAACCTAGCCATTCAAACTTAAGGCTATTGTCGTTTTGAAATATGTAGAAAGGATTTCTATGTCCTTGTTTCCATACAATTCAAAAATGGTTAATGGAGAGTGTTGATATCAGCTGTTTTGGGGTCAAAAAGAGTGATTAATGAATTCAAAATGCTTAGATCTTGAAACCTATCTTCAAGGTTTTGTACCAGAAGATCAATGTACTTGTTTCTAACATTGCTTTGGAAGTTTTGCTTTAAGCGTTCAGTGTTGCAAAGTGACTTCAATGATGTACTTGAGGCTTAATAACTGATACGTCAACATCAGCTGTTTGAAAGACAAGATTTAGCTGGGTAAGTACAGGAAGAACATCACTCAGAAGATATACTGTGGCTATGAAGTTATAGGTTTTCATTTCACTAACCAATCCACGAGCAACTGCTTCATCATTTTCAGCTTCTTCACGTTCCAGTGTTGTAAGCACTGATGAGAGTGTGCGTCGCAGTACAGTGATTGCCTGGTCATGTGACAACCACCTTGTGTGCACTGCCTTTTTTGCTTGAATTGCATCGGTATCCAATGGTGGGGTAGTGCCCTTTGCAAAACCCTTTACAAGTGGGACATGATGTGTTTCCCAATGGTCTTTCGGGGTCAGGTACCGGCAATGGTAAGTGTGAGAGTGAGGTTCCTCCCCGGATACCATGAGTGGAGGGATACATCAGCTCTACATTTTAGATGAGTGCATCCAGGCTGATAGCAGCACTTCAAATAAAACATGTAATTAGGGGGCGAACCTTTAACCATATGGCGGTTGCGTATCTCCCACATGGTCTGAAAATGGTTAAAGAAATCTGGGTTTTCTCTTTTCAGTGCCTCTCTCTTTGCCTTTGTACCCTTCAGAAATACAACAAGATGACCTTTCATTTTCTGGTACTCTTCAGAGTTGGAACCTCTGAACTACTTGATTGTCATCGCACCGAATCAACCCTGGATATGTACGCAGAAATAGCCAAGTCCAGGTTTTCTTCACTTTATCAACATTTACTTTTCCTGTCTCATGATCCATGCCCAGAAGCCTCTTAATGTTGATGGAATAAAGGTGTTGGAGTGATCTAAAGACAAACATCCGTCTTGGAGCTCAACCCTGTTCAGATATGAGGAACCACTGGATCGTGAAGTGACTATGGTTGCAACCTTTGCATGTACAATGTGCCACTCTGTCCACCAGTATTGGACAACTTCATGTGCGGGACCCTCATCACTGGCTCCATCTACTCTAATGCAATCAATCTCCTTTGGTAAATGTTTGAGTTTGTTCTCAAACAGTGGCCTTAGTCAGACAGCATTTGCAGGTCCGAATAGTGCTGTTCAGAATTCTTGTGATGGATTGGATTGGCATGCCTCTCAGGTTGTTTTTGTTTGCGTGAAGTTATATGAAGTAGTTTTTAGACAGACGGGTACAGGTTTACATAGTCTGTTTGTGTAGTTAGCACAGATTTTCCCACCAGTGCAGGATTGGCATATTATTTGAAAGTAGTGAGGGTGTCCAAATGAAATCCTGTTGCATCATCTCTATTTATGTTGAGCACATTCTCACCATTTTCATACTGAATTTGATTTGAAGATTTATACAGTGCAGCATTCCAATGCACATCAGGATTGAAATGCAATGTAAAACAACCTTTTCTGAACTGTCTGGTTGTAACCTTGGCTAAGCTGCGATACCACTTGGCAGAGGTCCTGTGCTTGTTACGTGGCACACAAAGTTGAACTACTGGTCCATAGGCAAACTTTCTTCCATATACTGCTTCTAGATGACCTTGGATTGCTTTGGTCCATAGGCAAACTTTCTTCCATATACTGCTTCTAGATGACCTTGGATTGCTTTGTAAGTTACTTTGCTTGTCAGTTTTGTATTGCCATCAAATGTTAACTCTTTGACCGCCAAGTGCATATATATATATACTAAAAATTAATTCGCGTTAACCACCAAGTGCATATATATATGCACACATATAGAAAACCAGTCTGTGTCGCACGGTTACACGCTCCGTGCACCAATAAGCCCTAGTGGCATAGAGCTATGACCGGAGTATTGGTTTTTAATTGAAAGGAAAGCGGGAACGAACAGCTGCAGGTGTACACGTAATGGCGTCTCTATCGTCACCAGCAGCTTCGAATTAGCACCCGCCTTTTCTACTAAAACATAGGTGAGCGAAGCTTTTTAAAACGTCTGGACGTTAGATGTAACGACAAGGGATAGAACTATGGTGTTTGTATCGACTGCTTCGTAGTATGCGTAATATACGGCTTCGAATCCCTGCCCGCTTCGCTCGACCTAAATCGGGTCTTGTTAGCTGCCGATTGTTTTCAAGCTAGTACACCATATATCATAATAAACATCATAAAACCCTCTTCTATCATAGATAGTATGTTTTTAAGGGGGCTAACAGTGAGATTCTTCGAGAACAGCGACTACTAAGTAACGGCCGTATGGGTAGCCATAATTAAAAACATTACTGGCAAATAATCAATTAACTACGTTATCCGTGTTGACTGTCAAAGAGTTAACACACCTGTTCTCCTACATGCATCGGCACCTGCACTATGCTCTTCAACAAAATTTTCTATCACTGCACCAATATCAGTACAATCCAGCATAATTTTACTAACTCTTTTCTGCACAATGATCTCTCTGCAACCATCATCTTCACTTTTAGCCTTCTAGCTCGATCCTTTATTATTGCACGTTTCTTCATTGTATATGATTCTTATCAAGGTATGCAATTTCGTACAGCAGCTGATTCTGCAGAGTTGTTTTCAATTGACTTTTTTATCAGTAACAATGGTTGTAATACAAACATGTCTGTTGGTTTTAAAGAGGCATCACAAATATTGACAGAAGCACCCTCATCTGTGCTGCAGTTCAGTTGTGTTTGCATGCTACCATAGTGGTATTCCAACATAGCTTGATTCTGTAGTATGAAAAGCTCAGAGATGGATGAACAAATCTCTGCCGCAGTAAAAATGCATGCTTCTACATGTGCTGAATGTTCTTCCATTTTCCGAAAACCAAACGTAGTAGCAGTCTTTTTCTGTGTCCCACCTGATGCCTTGTGCACAATATAACCTCACTTTGTGTAAGAAGCATTAAACGCTTTACCTCATCTTTGGTAATACCTTTTGCATTATGTGGTTCAGCAATGCTAAGATCATACTCTGTCCCCAACCTGAATGGCTTCCCCAACACTGCTTGCATCAGCCACTTGCTTTTGTCTCTGATGTGCTTGTTGAAGATGTTGGCGGACTTGTAAAAACGCTGAATGCAACACTGTATTTTCTGTACAAACTGAGGAACATCACCTGTAGATGTTGATGGTCTCCCCAGAACTACGTCAACAGGTAGGTTTGGTGAGCGTCCAAAAGTAACTAAAAATGGCGAGTATCCCGTAGACTCATTAATTGCTGTTCTATAGGCAAAAAGGACTTTCTGTACATGCTCATCCCAATCCCTCTGATGGTCAGAGACAACTTTTGACATTCCTTCTAATGTCCTATTGAAACACTCCACTTGGCCATTCCCTTTTGGGTGATATGTTGTGGTCTGTGTACATTGGACTCCAATCACTCACGTACGCGCCAGCTAGTTATGTCTCGATCTCTCTACAGCCATAACACGTCACCTCACTCAAATGTATACACGGACTCCGCGCAAAAGCACTGTCCCAGCTTATACTAGGCCCGTAGCTATAGATCAGACTAGGGCGAACAGCCTATTAGAATAAAAAATTGTCTACACTTCTCCAGACTCCACCCGATCAAAAAACAACTTCCAAAAACATGCTGGAATGTCCTTTTCTGCTACAAGCATGCAGATTGAAATCATTGTGCAAAATTCACCACCATTTCTTTTCAGTTATCACTGCAGTGGTACAATTTTTGCAAGTTGCAACCAATTTTCTGCTGTTAGGCACTATTTCTTTAAAACCAGATAAATGTGGCAAATTGTTTAAATAAACCCTGTTCCCCATATTTTACATATTGCATTCTTGTCTTGCATTATATATGAGAAAACTAATTATAGCCTGAGGTATTGCCTGAGGATATTACAGGTAAACATGAGAATTTGTACACATTATAATTAAACAAGGTCAACACTGTTGTACAATGATTTAAGATCTTCAACCTGCTCCTTATTTAGCCTGGATGACTTGCTTAACTGGACCTCTTTTAATACTGCATCTTTATTAACTTCTTCAGTCAATACCTCTCCTTTGGATTTACACTCTTTCCAAGTGCCAGAATATGTTCCCTCCCACCACTGAATCGTCAAACATTCTCCATCAATTGTAAGTACACGTCCTATTTGAGGGATCTCATTACAGTATTTTTGAAGCCTCATTGCAACATAGCTTCCAGGGGCAATACGTTTCTCCTCTTCCACAATTTGTTCTGAATCATGATTCGGGTTCTTGTTGGCCGGTTCACTATCAATCACTTGACGTCTTCTCTTTGGACCACAACATATCTATGGATATAAGATTAATAAAGTGTATGGTGCATAATGATTATTTATACTATTAACAACTTTCATTGTGTTTTTTTTTTAATGCAACCTTGAACGTTTGATATCTCTGAAATTTCAATTATGAGTTCATAAGCACTGTGATGTTAAACGAACCATATGTATAAAGTTTAGTGCAGCATGTCACGTTGCCACTGATATGGTACTTCTGAATTTTCAGGTGTAGCAAAGTACTTACATAATGTAATATGAACCATATGTATAAGCACGTTGATTCTAAACTGATAATTATGCAACATTGACCATTTGGTAGCTCTGAAATATCAATTAAAGGTGCATAACCATATGTATAATACAGCATGTTGCTACTGATATGGTACTTCTGAATTTTCAGGTGTAGCAAAGTACTAACATTAACAGTTGGATTCTAAACTGATAAGTATGCATAACATTTGTTATCTCTGAAATGTCCAAATTAAATGAACCATATGTATATGGTACTTCTAAAATTTCAGGTGTAGCAAAGTACCTACATACATAGTTGCATTCTAACCTGATCATTAAGCATAATTGTAAATTGAAATTTCAGCATATTCAGCATTATTATGTAATATAAAGAGCTTGAACTGGCCCCATAATACATTAATTTCAAAGGAAGTTAGTGATTAAAACTATGCAATTACTGGTAGATTGAAAATGTAAGACTATACAGACATTGTGCTTTTTTATATGATTATGAAACTAAATAAAATTGGACTGCGGCATATGTATTATTTAGTAAAAATAGTATTTTAGTACTATGTATAATGTGTTGACATCTTTTTTTTTTTACATATAGAAGGGCCTTTACCTCTGGAATATCCTTCAGGTGGTCTGCATGACGTTTAAGTAGGTTTTGTGGTAACGTTGTGTTGTAGTTAGTTGCTTCTGTATGTGGAATGGCATGAACAAGCTTCTCAATTTCATTAAGCAACCAGTTATGTGGTTCAGCAGCATCCACGTGGAAAGAGGCATCCAGTTGTGATAGAAAATCCATCCACCACTTCCTGTCCATATCATCAAGGCACTGGTATTTTGGAACTGCAGCTGACATTGCTGGAATGTCAACCTTCTCAGCATTTGGTACAACCATCTTTGGAGAACCGTGTGGCAAATTCTAAAGAATTGTAATGCATTTAGGTAGAATGATACATTTGTAAATGGAATGTCATATTACATTACTACATGCATGCTATGAATGTTATACATCACCAAATATTAAGAATATTGCATGGTACTATACCTTCAACAGTTTAAGGCCCTGTTTGCCTTTTGGCTCCCATGCATCTTGATGCCACCTCTTATACAACATCACTGTATGCTGACCGTTTTTTTGCAAACTGGAATATGTGGGGGTGCGAGTGATTCCGTAGTTCTTCTGTGTTTGGTAACAGCCAGTCTTTTACATCAAAAATATTATGCAATATTTTACAATTGGTGACATTTTTGTTACAGTCCTTGCAACCTTGCAATAAAGCTGGAAATGGCAAAATGTGAATAGAGTACAATACTATTATTATAGGGTACTACCTGGTACTGTATAGGCATTATTTTTCCTCAACCACTTTCCAAAGTTTCCAAAAAATGCATCCACATCTTCATGTGTGTGTCCTACCATCAGGAAGCCAAGCTCAATCTAAAATTGAAACCAGTTATTTTACACATCACAAAATAATAGCGTACCTCTTCAAAAATATTTTTCTCAACCAGTAATGCAAGAAATGCCAAAACACATCTGTTTTTATTTCCCCTTGCAGTGTTATCAAGCTGAAGGTGCAACTTCTTGGGGTAAGAAATAGAGCTTTCCTTTAGCTTCTTGAAATGGTCCAAGATAATGTTATTTGGCAATGAACGATGAATTTATATGAATGTGTCTTACCTGACTTAGAACATTTACAGTTAAATTTGGGTCATGTGGCCATTGCATGAAGTCTAAAAAAGCAATAGAAAAATGGCCATGAACAATTGCTCCTGTGAGGTGGGTACGAAAATTCCAGAGATTGCTGTCAGATTTCTGTTTTCTTTTGCTGTGGGGCAAATGGGTAGCATTCTGGTCCATTCCATCAATTATTATGGACATAATATTTGGATCAGACTCTGCTCGTTCCCGTATCAAGTGGTATCGCTGCCTCTGGTCCCTATTATGAAGAAAATTTGTAAATTAATCATGAAAAAATAATAATCACTTACATTTGCAAAGCATTGTGATCATGAATGATATCATTCAGCTCCTTTATTTTTAGAGGATCCATAGTTTTTTCTTTTTCAACTTTGATCATAGTACAGATGTCACATTTTGTGAACCGATTTTCCTAATGAGAGCAACACAAATTAATTCAAGTCTCTTATCAATTTTCTTTACCTTTGGTATGTATACATGGCTGAAGTGCTGGTCCCAAAGTAGGAAAAATTGAGATTTGCTAATGATACTTTCCTTTTGACGACTAGCCAAATCCTGTGTCATTTTATTATACACAGAAAGCTTTGACAAGCAACTTGGTAAATGAATGATATGTCGTTGCGGCATGTGATCACCAAGTAGCGTGAAGTATTTCTGCATCCAAGCAATTGCTGCGTTTGTTTTCTGAAGAGGCAGCCTTGTTGGGAATGAAGACACCTTCCTAAATCCATTTCTAAATAATTTATATACTGTGTAGAATGTTGATTTTGATATTCCAATTGTAGCTACCCAAAGTTTCTGGCAAACATTCCTGCCACCAATGAGGTATGTTGTAGTACACTCATCGTCATCATACGATGAATGTGTGTGTAAGTAGTCAAGAATCCATTGGCGTTTAGCTTTTTTTGGTAGCTGGGTATAGAAATGGTGATAACTTAATATATCCAGAGGTGTTAAGTTGTGGACATTTCTGCTACATTCAGCTTCACATCCATTTAGTGATGTAACTGTGAACACATCCCATGCCACTAAAATAGATATGAATACTGATACATGCAATATCATTTCAATGCTCATCACTTACAAATTTTGTGTTCTGATTCATGATCACTCCACAAAGACTTGTTAACATGTAAGCAGTCTGCAAGAAAAAAAGAGCATGTGGCAATAATAATGAAAGCAAAAGAGAAACAAATTGTTCAAGCTGGGCATGTAAGGTAATATATGGTTAGGCACAAGCAATATCATCCACCTTCTTGATTGTCCGTTTCTATTGCGCTGAAAGTGGATGGAGTATCTGCAACTACATGTATGGAGATCAGTGATGGGAATCAGTGGTAAACAGAAGGCAGGGTTGACATAAATGAATTGGTAAACTTTGGTAAACTTTGGAATCCACATGAATCAGATTCCTTAATAGCACCTTTGCTAAGCTACAGCCAGGACTTGGATTCCAAATCAATTACAATGTAGATCCATCTGTTTCAGTGTCTAACATACACATGCATGTATCACACTGCTTACTTGGATTTTCTGAGCACAGTTGGACCCCTCTAGGAGTATGGAACATAGCAACTGAAAAACAAAGATAAGTAATGCAATTACGTTGATAAATCTTTACTGTTACCGGCTCCGTTTTCATTGTCAGCTTCCACTGTACTAAAAGTGGCTGAAAATGGGGTTCCTGGAATCATCAGAAAAATTATGTTTGGATGTTTTCATTTTGTAAAATATAACCTTTAGATGCTTCATTGTATGTTTCCACTGTACTGAAAGTAACTGATGGTGGGGTTCCTAAGAGTAAAACTTTGCATCGTCAATAACTAATATTCTAATCACATTGGTGATGCATAACAGCATAACTTCACACAATAAGTACATGATGTACTTATACCGACACTTTAAGGTACCGCGTACGCGTGGGTATGGATTATGGAATAAATGTTTACTAGTCTCACCAAGTAAATTATAACGCACTTTGCCAAACCTTTGTTCTTACAAATACAATAAATTTGCCCGTGGCCGGTGCTAATGGTAAGTATTGTATATCTAGATTGTAAGAAATGGGTTCGGCAATTGGGTCTTATTTTCCTTAAACGCGACACAAAAGACCACGCTAGTGATTTTATCGCGGCCTTTTAAATATGTGAACCTATACGTGCAGTACGCCTACGCATCGGTACGAAAGTGACACATGCATGTACGCATGCAATAAAGAAATATGCCGTCTGTACTAGTAATGTAAAAACACAATTCTGAGAACATACGAACTGATACCTCCAGAAGATTGACATGATGTAAAAGATGGACTCTCGCAATGCGAAGTTGCAAACAGTGGTGTTTCTGAACAATCCCTTGACCATATTTGTGGCGATGATTGAATAGTATCACATTCAGTGAAAGTCGGAGATTCCAAGCACGCATTCATTTTTTAGCATAACTGTGTAGATGCAGCTGCAAGCAAGAGCACTTATAATTGCGCATGCGCGCAATACATGCGCGCAATTATCCGGGCCGCTGATTTTCATTGAAAGCTGAGATGGCTTCGAAGAACGATGCTTGCAATTGGTACTTCAAAATTGGTGATGATAGTTTCATCTACTTGATGAGGGGAAAGGATCGGATGAGAGTAGAAGGAAACTACAAGGATGGGAAAAGACCATTAGTTGGACCGGTTCTCGACGTAAAATATTACACCGACAAAAGCACCAGCAAGCCGTGCTTTTTGGTGAGAAACCCTATATCATTCATTTGTGTTGCCCACTGAGGACACGTCACGTACCATTTCACATGTGCCTATGGAACACTTACATGTACCTTTATTGTTGCATTTAGTTTCAGACGCTGCTAGATACACCACGTCCTAAATCACTGCCAGCCAATAAGTTTGATTGGTCAGCCAACAACTTAACTCGACAGTTTCGTCGTGCTGGTTCTGCTAGCCACTTTGTTGACATATGGAATCAGAGTGTCAAACCATTCATATCTGATGATGGACGTTTTGAAGACAAACGTAAGTCAGTATACAATACGCATGTAAAACTAAGTGCGCATAAATATCACTTCACTATATTGTTACTGGTTCTAGCTACATAAAATGCAGGAATTTAACAATAATTGTGCTCGTACGTGTAACGTTTACGCGTTTGGAAACGTTTTTAATATATATAGTGTACAGGACGTATGTTCTGCCAGTTAGTGACACATTTAAGGAGCTTGGCCCAAGCTAAAAATGGACGCGATAGCTCTACTTTGATGCGCTTACTTTTGGTCTCATTCAAAAATTAATTGAAACGCAATAATGTAACCAATAATTTAATTTTATAAAATATTATCTATGGCCGGTGCTATTAATTTGCTGATCGCTTGTACGATGTATAAGAGTAAATAGCGCTTGGTACAAGATGTATAGACGCTTTGGTTGATACGGACACTGTGAAGCGGATACGGAAACTGTTGTCAGCAGTGATCACTCACCACCCTTTCGAGCGATTGACATTTTCATCAGGCCAAATCTGATTGACATGGATGCTGTGATACTGGAGGATATTTGATTCAAAGTAAGTACATCCTACATATATGTTGAGCGTGCTTAGTGATTCTCTTATGCGTGCATAGCCTGTAAGTACTATTGCCTCTGTGCGTATATACATGTGTTTCTCTCGTGTGTGTTGATGGTGTGTGTGTGCGTGCGTGCGTGTGTGAGTGAGTGTGCGTGTGTGTGCGTGCGTGTGTGTGTGCGTGTGTGTGTGCGTGTGTGTGTGCGTGTGTGCGTGTGTGTGCATGTGTGCGTGTGTGTGCGTGTGTGTGCGT
Organism: Spongilla lacustris; assembly: GCA_949361645.1. NCBI lineage: Eukaryota > Metazoa > Porifera > Demospongiae > Spongillida > Spongillidae > Spongilla > Spongilla lacustris. The sequence continues at coordinate 301,017 of OX442421.1, forward strand.
GTGTGTGTGCGTGTGTGTGTACGTGTGTGTGCGTGTGTGTGAGTGTGCGTGTGTGTGCGTGTGTGTGCGTGCGTGAGTGTGTGTGCATGTTTGTGTGTGTGTGTGGATAGTGCGTTCGTAGATGATGTGTGTGGATGATTTTTTAGTTGCATTCATGGTTGTGTGTTGCATGGGGTGTTTGTTTCTCTTGTTTATGCAGGTATGCTTTGTTTCTCTTGTGTTAGGAGTGCATTGTGTGTGTGTGTGAATAGTGGTGTCTGTGTGTGGATATTATGTGTTTTGGTGTATGTGTGCATAGGTGTGTGAGTGTGCGTGTGTGTGTGTGTGTGCGTATGTGTGCATGTGTGTGTGTGCGCGTGTGTGCGTGTGTGTCCTTGTGTGTACGTGTGTGTGTGCGTGTGTGAGTGAGTGTGTGTGTGTGTGCGAGCGTGTGTGTGTATGTGTGCGTGTGTGTGTGTGTGCATGTGTGTGTACGTGTGTGCGTGTGTGAGTGCGTGTGTGTGCGTGCGTGAGTGTGTGTGAATGTGTGTGTGTGTGTGGATAGTGCGTTCGTAGATGATGTGTGTGGATGTTTTTTTTAGTTGCATTCGTGGTTGTGTGTTGCATGGGGTGTTTGTTTCTCTTGTTTATGCAGGTATGCTTTGTTTCTCTTGTGTTAGGAGTGCATTGTGTGTGTGTGTGAATAGTGGTGTCTGTGTGGATATTATGTGTTTTGGTGTATGTGTGCATAGGTGTGTGAGTGTGCGTGTGTGTGTGTGTGTGTGTGCGTATGTGTGTGCGCGTGTGTGCGTGTGTGTCCGTGTGTGTGTACGTGTGTGTGTGCGTGTGTGAGTGAGTGTGTGTGTGTGTGCGAGCGTGTGTGTGTATGTGTGTGTGTGTGTGTGTGTGCATGTGTGTGTACGTGTGTGCGTGTGTGAGTGCGTGTGTGTGCGTGCGTGAGTGTGTGTGAATGTGTGTGTGTGTGGATAGTGCGTTCGTAGATGATGTGTGTGGATGTTTTTTTTAGTTGCATTCGTGGTTGTGTGTTGCATGGGGTGTTTGTTTCTCTTGTTTATGCAGGTATGCTTTGTTTCTCTTGTGTTAGGAGTGCATTGTGTGTGTGTGTGAATAGTGGTGTCTGTGTGTGGATATTATGTGTTTTGGTGTATGTGTGCATAGGTGTGTGCATGTTTTGTTTGTTGCATGGCGTTTGTCAGTGTTTGTGTGTGTGTGTGGATAGTGTGTGTACATGTGTGTGGTGTGTGTTTGGATTGTGTGTACTGGGGTAGTGTTTCACATATAAGTGTGTGTACACTCTCTCCCCTATTGCTTCCAACATTCCGTCTCACCCACATGATAACATATTGGTGTAGCGTTGGTTATGCATAACACCTTTTGATTTGTAGATCACAAATACAAGCACATGAACTCATACTTCATGAACACATACAAGCACACACTGTTCAGCTAGGTTTGATAATTTGATTACAGTGGTGGGCAGGGCGGGAAAAATACAAGAATAAACTCCCACACACAGATCAGAACTGTGGTTTAGGTGCCTAAGTTCTATTGCCAGGAGTCTTGTGCTTTCATCTGTGTGATCATGATTGTCAAGGAGCCACCTTAATTATAATATGACAAAACATTTCAAAATACACACAATGGTTTCCGTGCACTCCCACTCCAAGGTCATGTACTTCACACCTATGTTATGTTTACCCACATGCAATCATTAAGCGTCTGTCTTTCAAGCGAAAAATGTTCATTGGTGATTGTTGATAGTGCCTACTTGGTATGTGCATGCTTAATTTGTGTGTGTACATGGTGTGTGCAGTGTGTGCATGTTGTGTGTACTGTGTGGCGTGTTTATTTCTCTGTGCATTCATGGTGTTTTTTCGTCATAAGAGGTATGTGTGTGAGAGAGAATATGTGTGTATTCTTTCTAATGCAGTTTCATTGTCCACCAGGTTATCTGGAAAATTGCAGCTGAAGACATCAGGCGGCAATATTATAGAGTGGGCGTGGACAGTTCAAATTTGGTTTATCACCTGTAGCATTGACATCATAGTTGGCTTTACATCTGTTACCTATTATTGCAATTCGTTTTCCTAGTTATTGACTGTGTCTAATTGTGTTTGCATGGAGTACATGTACATAACCATGTATCCAGGATTTGGGGGGACAGCGCCCTCAGGTATGGGGTCCAAGGCGGTGCCTCTGAAGCTGGGCAAAAATTTTCAAAACCACCTTTAATTTTTCTATTCATTTACAACAAATTTTTCGAATAGACCGTAACTAAAAAAGATTATTCTATTCAAAATGTGATGAGTACTAGGGTATGGGGACCAGACTGGCATCTTCTGGTCCCCAGACTATACAAGCAGATGATCATGTTATTACGTAGTTGGGCGTGGCCCGCCCTTCGCGTTGTCGGACAACGCGAAGGGCGGGCCACGCTCAACTAGTTTTTACGGCCATCCGGAGCGGATTGCAGTGCACATCGCTTGAAGCTTGCTAGTGCTGAAACCCAAACGTACAAGTTATATATATCTATATAATAATATATTAATTTTAGTTGTAGGCTACTACGCTTACATCAAATTTCATGTAGTGATGTACGACCGGTTCAATGCAATCATTAATATAACGCGTTACAGATGCTGAGACTTCTAGTTCTGGAGCTCAGAAACATGCAAGAGCTGAAGATGAAATTGAAGGTTTACTAATTGTATTTTTAAAATGAAATTCACTTCCATGATCAATTCGAAGAAACCGGAAAATCGTGCAAAATCAGAAAGTCCGCTGAATCTGTGGAAGGATTACCTGTCAAGCCTACCGCACAGGAAGACAAAGCTACAAGTTCTAGTTCTCTAGACAAAGATATAGAGTCTTGTTTTTTAGGTATTTAAAAATGGGGGTACCGGTGTTTGCCACTGAGTATAAGTCATTTTTGTACTGATATGTGCTGCAGGAAGCTTCAACATCCCCGTATCATGCCTTTTGTCACCATCGAAGGAAAGACTAGTCAGAGAGCCAGACAGCGTTTTTGTAGCACGCTTAAAGCACGAAATGCTTGAAAACAAGACATGTGACGTTGCCCCACTTGTTGCCACTGTACGATTGCTTGACGACGAACAATTTGATACGAAACATCCTGAAGCTTACACATACGAGACGATTGGTGGCAACCACTCAAGAATTGCTTTGACCCAACTTTTAAAGGAGAAAAAGGAGTTGGCCCTGGATCCTAAATTCTTCAATAGAAGGGTCAGTGTTTACACTAGGCTATCTGACGAACAAGCCCAACATCTAGCTCACAGACATAATCGTGCCACTGAGTTTACAAGTAAAATGAACACCCAAGACAAGGTATTACATACACGTATTAAATTGCATGTATACAATATATATATATACATGTATATACATTGTACTGTCTTGTATCATATACACGGAAACGTCTTTTCTCTGGCTTAGGTTCATCTTTGTCGATTACGACTATTTACATCATGTACTGTCAGCACTCAGCCATCCGAGATAGAGCACAATGAGCACGAGGTTCCTGAAAAGACTAACGAGTGGCGCCTATCCTGCGCGTCCACTTTAATGATGACGGTAAACCTACTTGTGAGTACATTTGTAATCGTGTAACTAATGTATGCTTATATTATATGTCGGGTGATAATAGAAAAAACAGCTAGATGACAACATGATCTACTCATTGTCTTCATTAAGTGATTTAAACTATAAGCTTTATAAGCAAATCGTGCAGAGTGTTGAAGATGGTGAGGACAAGAAATCGAAAAAGGCATCTACTGGCCTCACGATGACTAAAGTGGACTGCAAAGGTTCCAATTTTCGAGGAATTAGGGGGTTGAGTGATAATGAGGTCACAGACGTTTTAACAAAGTGTGCTAATGGAGATTTCCCTCTAAATAAGCTCAATTCACACTGTTTTGCCATGAAAAAAATGAAAAAAATCAGGGATATTTTTGTCTCTCGTGTTGGTGTCAAAGATTGGACAGAAGCAAAAGAAAAGTACAGCCAGTTCACCAATGAGGACACCATGTCAACTCTCTTCATTAAATTAAATTTTAATCCTGTGCCTGCTGTGTTTAATGAATACTGTGCGCGAGCATTGACGTAAGTTACTGTTAATGTAACTACTATGGAATGGAAACTCTAATACAGCCCTTTCTTTTAGATCAAAAACAGCCTACAAACAGCCGTTAGATACTGCTTCAGAGAATGTGACAATGTGGTCTGGCCCTGTTGCTGTCATCATTTTTCCAAAGGATGTCTCATCTCTAAACTACAATGACATAAAGCAGACATTACCTTCCTTTGTAGGATTCTCTTTGTCCATTGTTCATAATGACAATACCAATACAGAGAATGTGAGTCTAATGTATTTACTTTATCTGCCATGAAATGCACTTGTCTTAATTTAGGTGATGAGCACATTGAGAACAATCAAATCTATTAACACTGTTGCAGGAATGTCGACATATGCAATTGTTATTTTTTGTTCATCTGTGGAAGAAAGTGCACTTTGGCAGCTTCAGAAAGTTATACAAAAATCACCAGAGTTAGTTGTTCAGGTGGCATACTGCAACGTTGATGGAGATGACAATGCTGGTAATGTATATGTATGTGCACATTTTTATATTACGAAAATGGTATTCCTTCCTTAGACGCAATCTTTGACAAAACCGTTGCACCTTTCTTGGTTGTGATTTCAGACAAAATCTGTGTAAAAGTGAAGAGAGGGAATCATTTTTCTGGATCAGCAAAAAAACTACATGAAGATCTGGTGGCAACATTTACATCTGAAGGTGACTGCATTTTAACCACAGAAAATGACAAATGTAAGGATCTAGATGTAACATTTAACACTTTATACTAACTCATTGTAACAAGGTGTTATCTGAGTTTGTATATACTTATTTATACCTATACAAGTGTGAAACTTGATTACTGCAGTGCATGCAAGTTTCACCATACCCGCACTGAAATTTCAGAGGCATCAAAACCTAGTTGCCTAGATAAGTAGACTTGAAAATAACTAAAACTCTTATATGCCTTTCACCAGTGAGAATCAATGTTCTGAAATTTCAGATGGTCCTAATTTATCTATATTAAGTGGAATGTTCGGGCCTCATCTTTGGTACTTCTGAAATTGCAGATGGTACAGTAAACTTGACAACTGATCATGATCACTAGGGTGATATAATTGAGATGGCATATACATGTATCTCAAGTGATCGTGAGCTACTCAGAGCAGGTTTAACTTAATTATTCTCACTACCCCAGATACTGCACTGGCTGCAAGATCCTGTATCAGGCATTTGATTGTGGTTAATTCTAAGGCCACAGAGATCATGCCAATCCTTGAGAACGAGACCCCAAGTGAAGAGAAGGAGAGTGATAAGCAGGAAGAGAATGAAGAGCAGTTTCAGTTTGAAGAAGACGCTGAAGAGCAAGAATCGAGTGTTGAGTATTGAATGAACATTGTTATAATAGTGTGCTACACAGTTGTATTGTATCTTATCTTGTATTGAAAAATATCCCTATGAACTCCTATTTTATCAGAACAATGCGCGATTTTGAACAAATTAGAAAAACAATGAGTGGTGTGCAAAGAAAAAAACAATATTGGAAATTCCAGCATATCTTTGGAAGTAGTTAAAATTCGTTATTTTTAAAAAAGGGACCACGTTGGAAAGCCTCGAGTGTATAGCTGGCGCAACCCCTGATGCCTTCATGCACAGTCTGACTTTGCATTGGCCATTGCGGCGTACGTGACCATATGCAGTGTCACATTAAAGTAATCACCGGCTATACAACATGTAGTGATCACCGAAACCACAGCAACGCAAAGCAAGGCAGAGCTCGACAAAACCATTCCGTTTCGTAGCTTGTCAATCGGAGAACGTGGTTTGAATATATATAATTATTTGAGAGGAGAATCAGCTCCTTTACTCTGCAGCCCACGCGTGCTCAACTCATTGGGGCCTTATAATGTTCCCAGGGCACAGGGGTGGGGCACCAGAGAAGGTCCAAGGTGTGTTGGAGTTCATGCCATGGACCTCACAGGTACACTGTAACAAACTGATTACTACAGCGATGGTGTTGAATCCCTCCCTTCCTCATTTTTTAACTTGCAAAATACTTTGCTCTTTAACATTAATTGTTATTGTAAATTAACTAGGTATAAAAAAAATGTGGAATGTGGGCACTGCAGGTGCTGGTGATTGTCATGGCCGATAGCGTATGTATCACATGAAAGAGTATGTCGGTACGAGGGGGTACGTGGGTCACCTCCATGACCTAGCATTGCCTGCCACTCTTCTTTGCATCGAACCACTGTCACCATGATCACTATGGCAATCATCACAGTGGCCAATGTGGATGCTGATACGAGTGCAGCAATGGTCAGCACAGAGATCCTGCTTCCATTGTTTGTTGTGAATATAATAAATACAGTAGGACTGTATGGTCATTGATACCTTGTTCCCTTCCTTAACTTGATGTTGTGTGTAAGGATCTTATTGCCATCGCTGGTAGCCATCATCCCAGCTTGGTTTCTTGGCAATATCTGGACCAGATCTGCTTCAGGAAGTAATGGATGTACAGTACCGTCCACGAGCAAGTTAAAAGCTGTCGCTCGACTCACTAATGCAAGTGAATTAAGTTTGCGTGTGCTTACACGCGAGGAAATAAGTTATGCCTTAATTCTACTCGCGTGTATATGAACACGCGCTCGCACTCGCCCCCTCGCGCTCGCTAGCCCTTGCATTCGCCCTCGCGAGTACACACACTCACGTACTCGCGAGCAATTTCAAATTTTACAAAATGGCTTGGTATACATGGTAATACCAGGAGGCGTGGATTCAAAATGTACGCTAAGTACATGTATATACAGGGTCTTCACGAAAGAACGCAACGCTTTTGAACTGGAATATCTTTTCAACAGATGTTGCTAAAAATCTAGGATTTTGACACAAACATCAAGGGTTTAGGCAAATTTTTATCCATATTTTTAATTAAAATTTTATTAATCAAGGTTAATTAGTTTTAATAACTACATGCAATTAACCGCATCGAGGTGTAGCAATGTTAAGATATCAACTCTGAAACAAAAAACAAATAATCATAATTTTCTCATCACTAGAACCCAGCGTACGCTACGGAATCTATTTCAATTCGCGTACGCATGCGCATTGCGCACAATTATTAATTCTGGATAATGATGTCATCTGGATGCCACACCTCCACCTAACTTGGACACGTAGCCCCACCCTCGAGTCGTGTGCAACGAAACTGCCCCACCTTCTCTTTGCACGACGGTCCACGATGCGTTTGCCTTTTCTCGGCTACATCTTGTACATGCTAAGTATCTCGATTTCTGCAAAATCAAATCTTGCGGTTTGCCGTTACGATCGCCTTACGTCGTACGGTCAGTTGAAATCATGTATGGTGCGCATCAAATTTAGCAAGGACGAGACAAACGAATCATTTAAAAACGAGATCCGTCTGATTTATCAGATTCTATCATACGTGAGTTAAAGTGCCGTACAGCTGTAGTAACCCAAAAACAAACACACACGTACACACATACACGTACACGCACACACACACACACAAACACACACACACACACACACACACACACACACACACACACACACACACACACACACACACACACACACACACACACACACACACACACACACACACACACACACACACACACACGCACACGCACGCACGACCAGGCACGCACTGTCAGCACTTCAAGGATTAGAAGTCAATCCAACAAAATCAATTAATCACAACCTCGAAATAAAAACAGTCATGTAGCTTCATTGGTACATTCTGCCTTTTTCATGTGTGTACAGCTTGTTATGGTACACTAGCATCTTGTTACCAAACCTTGTTACAGTATGCATGTAGTTTGCCTGGATAGTGTGCCTTATTCTCAGGTGCAGTGCGCGTGTCTTGTCTTGGTAAATAAATAATAAATTATGTAACTATTCTAAAGTTGTGTTTTTATCCTGCATTTGTTCCAGTATGTAGCCTGTCTTATTACTTTAAACATGCAATTAGTCTTGGTACACTGCCTTGTTATTCATGTAGGAACCTTATCTTGGGACACCCAACCTTGTTTACAGCATGCAGCTTGTGTTAATAGTTTGCCTTATTGCAGTCAGAAACTAGTCTTGATGGTAACCTGCCTTGCTAAAGTGTGTAGCTTGTCTGCCTGTTTATAAAATGCATGTGAGGCCTGTCTTGGTGCATAAAGTGTGCAGCTTGTATTGCTACACTGCTTTGTTACAGTACCTTGTTACAGTACCTCTGCACCAAATCCTACGTAGCTAGCCCTGATAGAACTGTAATTAGCTTGTGCATGTTAGCACCCTGCCTTGTTACTGCATTTAAATTGTCTTGGTACACAGATCCTTGTTACTGTATTTAGCTTATCTTGTTATTGTTTTTGAAAATGTAGCTTGTCTTGGTACCCAGAGCCTTACTACTGTATTAAGCTTGTGTCAGCACCATGCCTTTACTGTATTTAGCTTGTCTTAGCACCATTCCTTGGTACTATATTTAGCTTGTGTTAGCACCATTCCTTCTTACTGTATTTAGCTTGTGTTGTGTCAGTACCATGCCTTGTTACTGTATTTAGCTTGTGTCAGCACCATGCCTTGTCACTGTATTTAGCTTCTGTAAGCACCATGCCTTGTTACTGTATTTAGTTTGTGTTAGCATCCTACCTTGTTACTGTATTTAGCCTGTCATGGTACACAGAGCCTTGTTGCTGTATTTAGCTTGTGTTAGATCCCTGCCTTATTACTGTGTTTAACTTGTGTTAGATCCCTGCCTTATTACTGTGTTTAACTTGTGTTAGCACCCTGCCTTGTTACTGTATTTGGCTTGTTTTGGTACCCAGAGACCTACCTTGTTACTGTTTTTTTTTTAAAGCAGCTTGCCTTGGTACCCAGAGCCTTGTTACTGTATTTTACTTGTGTTAGCGCCCTGCCTCGTTACTGTATGTAGCTTGTCTTAGCACCCTGCCTTGTTACTGTATTTAGCTTGTGTTGGCACACTGCCTTGTTACTGTATTTAGCTTGTGTTAGCACCATGCCTTGTTACTGTATTTAGCTTGTGTTAGCACCTTGCCTTGTTACTGTATTTAGCTTGTGTTGGCACACTGCCTTGTTACTGTATTTAGCTTGTGTTAGCACCTTGCCTTGTTACTGTATTTAGTTTGTGTTAGCACCATGCCTTGTTACTGTATTTAGCTTGTGTCTGCATTTAGCTTGTGTTAGCACACTGCCTTGTTACAGTATTTAGCTTGTCATAATACCCAGAGCCTTGTTACGGTATTTAGCTTGTGTTAGCACCATGCATTGTGACTATATTTAGCTGGTCTTAGCACCCTGCCTTGTTACTGTTTTTAACTTGTCTTGGTACGCAAAGCGTTGTTACTGTATTCAGCTTGTGTTACAACACTGCCTTGCTCCTGCATTTAGTTTGTGTTAGCACCCTGCCTTGTTAGTGTATTTAGCTTGTGTTAGCACCAGGCCTTGTTACTGTATTTAGCTTGTGTTAGCACACTGCCTTGCTCCTGCATTTATTTTGTGTTAGCGCCCTGCCTTGTTACTGTATTTAGCTTGTGTTAGCACCATGCCTTGTTACAGTATTTAGCTTGTGTTAGCACCATGCCTTGTTACTGTATTTAGCTTGTGTTAGCACACTGCCTTGCTACTGTATTTAGCTTGTGTTAGCTCACTGCCCTACCTTGTTACTGTTTTTCAAAAATGTAGCTTGGCATGGTACCCAGAGCCTTGTATCTGTATTTAGCTTGTGTTAGAACCCTGCCTTGTGACGGTATTGAGCTTGATTTAGCTTCCTACCTTGTTACTGTATTTAGCTTGTGTTAGCACACTGCCTTGCTACTGTATTTAGCTTGTGTTAGCTCACTGCCCTACCTTGTTACTGTTTTTCAAAAATGTAGCTTGGCATGGTACCCAGAGCCTTGTATCTGTATTTAGCTTGTGTTAGAACCCTGCCTTGTGACGGTATTGAGCTTGATTTAGCTTCCTACCTTGTTACTGTATTGAACTTGTGTTAGCACCATGCTGTGTTAGTGTATTTAGCTTGTGTTAGCACCCTGCCTTGTTACTGTTTTAGCTTGTGTTAGTACCATGCCTTATTACTGTATTTAGCTTGTATTAGCACCCCTCCTTGTTACTGTATGTAGCTTGTGTTAGCACCCTGCCTTGTTACTGTATTTAGCTTGTGCTAGCACCCTGCCTTGTTACTGTATTTAGCCTGTGTTAACACCCAGCTTTGTTACTGTATTTAGCTTGTGTTAGCACCATGCCTTGTTACTGTACTTCGCTTGTTTTAGCACCCTGCCTTGTAACTGTATTTAGCTTGTGTTAGCACCTGCCTTGTTACTGTATTTAGCTTGTGTTACCACCATGCCTTGTTACTGTATGTAGCTTGTTACAGTATTTAGCTTGTGTTAGCACCATGCCTTGTTACTGTATTTAGCTTGTGTTAGCACCCTGCCTTGTTACTGTATTTAGCTTGTGTTAGCACCATGCCTTGTTTCTATATTTAGGTTGTGTTAGCACCATGTCTTGTTACTGTATTTAGTTTGAGTTAGCACCCTGCCCTACCTTGATACTGTTTTTTTAAAATGTAGCTTGGCATGGTACCCAGAGCCTTGTTACTGTATATAGCTTGTGTTAGAACCATGCCTTCTGACTGCATTGAGCTTGATTTAGCTTCCTACCTTGTTACTGTATTTAACTTGTGTTAGCACCATGCTTTGTTAGTGTGTTTAACTTGTGTTAGCACCCTGCCTTGTTACTGTACTTGGCTTGTCTTGGTACCCAGAGCCTTGTTACTGTATTTAGCTTGTGTTAGCACCCTGCCTTGTTACTGTACTTGGCTTGTCTTGGTACCCAGAGCCTTGTTACTGTATCCAGCATGTGTTAGCACCCTGCCTTGTTACTGTGTTTAGCCTGTCATGGTACACAGAGCCTTGTTGCTGTATTTAGCTTGTGTTAGCACCATGCCTTGTTACTGTATGTAGCTAGTGTTAGCACCATGCCTTGTTACTGTATTTCAATTGTGTTAGCATCCTACCTTGTTACTGTATTTAGCCTGTCATGGTACACAGAGCCTTGTTGCTGTATTTAGCTTGTGTTAGATCCCTGCCTTATTACTGTGTTTGACTTGTGTTAGCACCCTGCCTTGTTATTGTATTTGGCTTGTCTTGGTACCCAGAGCCTTGTTACTGTATTTAACTTGTGTTAGCACCCTGACTTGTTACTGTATGTAGCTTGTCTTAGCACCCTGCCTTGTTGCTGTATTTAGCTTGTGTTAGATCCCTGCCTTATTACTGTGTTTAACTTGTGTTAGCACCCTGCCTTGTTACTGTATTTGGCTTGTCTTGGTACCCAGAGCCTTGTTACTGTATTTAACTTGTGTTAGCACCCTGCCTTGTTACTGTATGTACATGTAGCTTGCCTTAGCACCCTGCCTTATTAATGTATTTAACTTGTGTTAGCACCCTGCCTTGTTACTGTATGTACCTTGTCTTAGCACCCTGCCTTGGTACTGTATTTAACTTGTGTTAGCACCATGCCTTGCTCCTGCATTTAGTTTGTGTTAGCACCCTGCCTTGTTACTGTATTTAGCTTGTGTTAGCACCCTGCCTTGTTACTGTATTTAGCTTGTGATAGCACCCTGCCTTGTTACTGAATTTAGCTTGTGTTAGCACACTGCCTTGTTTCAGTATTTAGCCTGTCTTCGTACACAGAGCCTTGATGCTGTATTTGGATTGTTTTAGCACACAGCCTTTATAAAAATGTAGGATGTCTTGGTACACAGAGCCTTGTTACTGTATTTAGCTTGTGTTAGCACCTTGCCTTGTAACTGAGTTTAAATTGTGTTAGCACCATGCCATGTGACTGTATTTAACTTATGTTAGTACCACTGTATTTAGCTTGTGTTAGCACCCTCCCCTACCTTATTGAGAATGTAGTTTGTCTTGATACCCAAAGCCTTGTTACTGTATGTAGCTTGTGTTAGCACCATTCCTTGTTACTGTATTTAGCTTGTGTTAGCACCATGCCTTGTTACTGTATTTAGCTTGTGTTCGCTCCCTGCCCTACCTTGTTAGTGTTTTTTTTTTTAATGTAGCTTGGCATGGTACCCAGAGCCTTGTACCTGTGTTTAGCTTGTGTTAGAACCCTGCCTTGTGACTGTAATGAACTTGATTTAGCGTATCACCTTGTTACTGTATTTAACTTGTGTTAGCACCCTGCCTTGTTACTGTATTTAGCCTGTCATGGTACACAGAACCACATTGCTGTATTTAGCTTGTGTTAGCACCCTGCCTTATTACTGTGTTTAACTTGTGTTAGCACCCTTCCTTGTTACTGTATTTGGCTTGTCTTGGTACGCAGAGCATTGTTTCTGTATTTAGCCTTGTGCTAGCACACTGCCTTGCTCCTGTATTTAGTTTGTGTTAGCACCATTCCCTGTTACTGTATTTAGCTTGTGTTAGCACCCTGCCTTGTTACTGTATTTAGCGTGTGTTAGGACACTGCCTTGCTACTGTATTTAGCTTGTGTTAGTTCCCTGCCCTACCTTGTTACTGTTTTTTTTTTAATGTAGCTTGGCATGGTACCCAGAGCCTTGTACCTGTATTTAGCTAGTATTAGAACCCTGCCTTCTGACTGTGTTGAGCTTGATTTAGCTTCCTACCTTGTTACTGTATTTAACTTGTGTTAGCACCATGCTTTGTTAGAGTATTTAGCTTGTGTTAGCATCCTGCCTTGTTACTGTATTTGGCTTGTCTTGGTACCCAGAGCCTTGTTACTGTATTTAGCTTGTGTTAGCACCCTGCCTTGTTACTGTATTTGGCTTGTCTTGGTACCCAGAGCCTTGTTACTGTATTTAGCTTGTGTTAGCACCCTGCCTTGTTACTGTTTTTAGTTTGTGTTAGCACCATGCCTTGTTACTGTATTTAGCTTGTGTTAGCACCATGCCTTGTTATTGTATGTAGCTTGTGGTAGCATCCTGCCTTTTTACTGTTTTTAGCCTGTCATGGTGCACAGAGCCTTGTTGCTGTCTTTAGCTTGTGTTAGCATTCTGCTTATTACTGTGTTTAACTTGTGCTAGCACCCTGCCTTGTTACTGTAATTGGCTTGTCTGGGTACCCAGAGCCTTGTTGCTGTATTTAGCTTGTGGTAGCACCTTTCCTTGTAACTGTATTTAACTTGTGTTAGCACCCTGCCGTGTTACTGTATTTAACTTGTGTTAGAACCCTGCCTTGTTACTGTATTTAGCTTGTGTTAGCACCATGACTTCTTACTGTATTTAGCTTGTGTTAGCACCCTGTCTTGTTACTGTATTTAGCTTGTGGTAGCACCATGCCTTGTTACTGTTTTGAGCTTGTGTTAGCACCTTGCCTTGTTACTGTAATTAGCTTGTGTTAGCAGACTGCATTGTTACAGTATTTAGCTTGTGTTAGCACACTGCCTTGTTACTGTATTTAACTTGTGGTAGCACCGTGCCTTGTTACTGTATTCAGCTTGTGGTAACACCATGCCTTGTTACTGTATTTAGCTTGTGTTAGCACACTGCCTTGTTACAGTATTTAGCTTGTCTTGGTACGCAGAGCCTTGTTGCTGTATTTGGCTTTCGTTAGCACACAGCCTTATTACTGTTTTTATTAATGTAGCTTGTCTTGGTACCCAGAGCCTTGTTACTATATTTAGCTTGTGGTACCACCTTGCCTTGTAACTGTATTTAGCTTGTGGTAGCACCTTGCCTTAGCTTTTATTAGCACACTGTATTTAGCTTTTCATGGTACCCAGAGCCTTGTTACTGTATTTCGCTTGTTTTAGAACCCTGCCTTGTGACTGTATAGAGCTTGATTTAGCTTCCTACCTTGTTATTGTATTTAACTTGTGTTAGCACCAAGCTTTGTTACTGTATTTAGCTTGTGTTAGCACCATGCCTTGTTACTGTATTTAGCTTGTGTTAGTACCCTACCCTACCTTGTTACTGTGTTTTAAAAATGTGGCTTGTGATTGTACCCAGAGCCTTATTACTGTATGTAGCTTGTGTTAGAACCCTGCATTGTGACTGTATTGAACTTGATTTAGCTTATTACCTTGTTACTGTATTTAACTTGTGTTATCACCATGCTTTGTTACTGTATTTGGCTTGTGTTAGCACCCTGCCTTGTTACTGTATTTAGCCTGTCATGGTACACAAAGCCTTGTTGCTTTATTTAGCTTGTGTTAGCTCCCTGCCTTATTACTGTGTTTAAATTGTGTTAGCACCCTTCCTTGTTACTGTATTTGGCTTGTCTTGGTACGCAGAGCATTGTTACTGTATTTAGCTTGTGTTAGCACACTGCCTTGCTCCTGTATTTAGCTTGTGTTAGCACCCTGCCTTGTTACTGTATTTAGCTTGTGTTAGCACCATTCCTTGTTACTGTATGTAGTCTGTGGTAGCACCTTGCCTTATTACTGTATTTAGCTTGTGTTATCACCCTGCCCTACCTTGTTTCTGTTAGCTTGCCTTGGTACCCAGAGTCTGGTTACTGTATTTAGCCCTACCTTGTTACTGTATTTAGCTTGTGTTAGTAATCTGCTTTCTGACATTGTGTAGCTTGTCTTGGTCCTTAAATTATATACCTTGTTTTGGTACCCATTGTTAGCTTATATTGGTACCCTACCTTGTCAGTATGTAAACCTAGGCAGTCTTCATACCTGTAAACCTAGCCCACCTACAAACATGTACATGTATGTGAAGCTGAACTGTCAAAAGAAACACTAAGACCAAGCATACAACAGATGGTCACAATTGTGAATGAAATTCATCATCCACTGTGGAACAATTACTATGAATATTTGTAATGACCTACATAATAAATGTATGCAGGTGAGCTAGGTTTACATACATGAACAAGGTTTACAGGTTTGAATGTGGACTAGGTTTACATACATGTATGAAGGTGGGCTATATACATGGGCTATGTCCACATACATGGGCTATGTCCACATACATGGGCTATATGTCCACATACATGGGCTATGTCCACATACATGGGCTGTGTCCACATACATGGGCTATGTCCACATACATGGGCTATTTTAACAAGGTTTGGTGACAAAGGAATGTAACAGGGCAGTGTACTAATACCAGATACAGCTTTATGAACCTAAACAGGATACCCGTGCATTTTATAAACAGGCACACAAGCTACAAACTATAACAAGACAGGTTACCAATACTAATAACAAGGCAGTGTACCAAGACAAGTTACTTAATCTACATACCAAGTCTAGCTACTCACACCCATAACAAGGCAGGCTGCTAATACAGTAACAAGGCACTGTGCACCAAGACAAGCTAAATACAGTAATAAGGCAGGGTGTTAGCACAAGCTAAATACAATAGCAAGTTAGAGTGCTAACAAAAGCTAAATACAGTACAATAACAAGGCAGGGTGCTGACACAAGCTCAATTCCGCAAAAAGTCTCTGGGTACCAAGGCAAGCTCAATACAGCAACAAGGCAGGGTACTAACACAAGCTAATAACAGTAACAAGGTAGTGTGCTAACACAAGCTAAATCCAGTAACAAGTCAGGGTGCTAACACAAGCTAAATACAGTAACACGGCTCTGGGTACCAAGGCAAGCTGCTTTAAAAAAAAACATAACAAGGTAGGGCAGGGTGCTAATACAAGCTAAATACAGTAACAAGGCAGGCCAGGGTGCTAATACAAGCTAAATACAGTAACAAGGCATGGTGCTAACACAAGCTAAATACAGTCACAAGGCATGGTGCTAACACAAGCTAAACACAGTAACAAGGTAGTGTGCTAACACAAGCTAAATACAATAACAAGGCAGGCCAGGGTGCTAATACAAGCTAAATACAGTAACAAGGCATGGTGCTAACACAAGCTAAATACAGTCACAAGGCATGGTGCTAACACAAGCTAAACACAGTAACAAGGTAGCGTGCTAACACAAGCTAAATACAATAACAAGGCAGGCCAGGGTGCTAATACAAGCTAAATACAGTAACAAGGCATGGTGCTAACACAAGCTAAACACAGTAACAAGGTAGCGTGCTAACAAAAGCTAAATACAGTAACAAGGCAGGGTGCTAACACAAGCTAAATACAATAACAAGGCAGGCCAGGGTGCTAATACAAGCTAAATACAGTAACAAGGCATGGTGCTAACACAAGCTAAATACAGTCACAAGGCTCTGGGTACCAAGACGAGACATGACAAGCTACATTTTTAAAACAGTAACATGGTAGGGCAGGGTGCTAACACAAGCTAAATACAGTAATAAGGCAGTGTGCTAACACAAGCTAAATACAATAAAAAGTCTCTGTACCACGACAAGCTACATTTTTAAAAAGGCTGCGTGCTAACACAATCCAAATATAGCAACTAGGCTCTGTGTACCAAGACAAGCTAAACACTGTAACAAGGCAGTGTGCTAACACAAGCTATATACAGTAACAGGCAGGGTGCTAACACAAGCTAAATACAGTAACAAGGCAGTGTGCTAACACAAGCTAAATACAGTAACAAGGTAGGGTGCTAACACAAGCTAAATACAGTAACAAGGTAGGTTGCTAACACAAGCTAAATACAGTAACAGGGCTCTGGGTACCAAGGCAAGCTACTTTTTAAAAAAACAGTAACATGGTAGGGCAGGGTGCTAACACAAGCTAAATGCAGTAACAATGCTCTTGGTACCATGACAAGTTCAACACAGCAACAGGGCAGGGTGCTAACACAAGCTAAACACAGTAACATGGTAGTGTGGTAACACAAGCTAAACACAGTAAAAAGGCAGGGTGCTAACACAAGCTACATACAATAACGAGGCAGGGTGCTGACACAAGTTAAATACAGCAACAAGGCTCTGGGTACCAAGGCAAGCTCAATACAGCAACAAGGCAGGGTGTTAACACAAGCTAAACACAGTAACAGGGCAGGGTGCTAACACAAGCTACATACAATAACAAGGCAGGGTGCTGACACAAGTTAAATACAGCAACAAGGCTCTGGGTACCAAGGCAAGCTCAATACAGCAACAAGGCAGGGTGTTAACACAAGCTAAACGCAGTAACAAGGTAGTGTGCTAACACAAGCTAAATACAGTAACACGGCTCTGGGTACCAAGACAAGACATGACAAGCTACATTTTTAAAGCAGTAACATGGTAGGGCAGGGTGCTAACACAAGCTAAATACAGTAACAAGGCATGGTGCTAACACAAGCTAAATACAGTAACAAGGCAGTGTGCTAACACAAGCTAAATAAAGTAACAAGGCTCTGTGTACCACGAAAAGCTACATTTTTAAAAAAGGCTGCATGCTAACAAAATCCAAATACAGCAACAAGGCTCTGTGTACCAAAACAAGCTAAATACAGTAACAAGGCAGTGTGCTAACACAAGCTAAATACAGTAACAAGGCTCTGTGTACCACGAAAAGCTACATTTTTAAAAAAGGCTGCATGCTAACAAAATCCAAATACAGCAACAAGGCTCTGTGTACCAAAACAAGCTAAATACAGTAACAAGGCAGTGTGCTAGCACTAGCTAAATACAGTAACAAGGCAGTATGCTAACACAAGCTAAATTCAGTAACAAGGCTCTGTGTACTACGCCAAGCTACATTTTAAAAAAGGCTGCGTGCTAACACAATCCAAATACAGCAACAAGGCTCTGTGTACTAAGACAAGCTAAACACTGTAACAAGGCAGTGTGCTAACACAAGCCAAATACAGTAACATGGCAGTGTGCTAACACAAGCCAAATACATTAGCAAGGTAGTGTGCTAACACAAGCTAAATACAGTAACAAGGTAGGGTGCTGGGTACCAAGGCAAGCTGCTTTTTATAAAACAGTAACAAGGTAGGGCAGTGTGCTAACACAAGCTAATTACAGTCATAAAGCTCTGGGTACCATAACAAGACAAGACAAGCTACATTTTAAAAACAGTAACATGGTAGGGCAGGGTGCTAACACAAGCTAAATACAGTAATAAGGCAGTATGCTAACACAAGCTAAATATAGTAACAAGGCAGGGTGCTAACACAAGCTAAATACAGTAACAAGGCTCTGTGTACCACGACAAGCTACATTTTTAAAAAGGCTGCGTGCTAACACAATCCAAATACAGCAACAAGGCTCTGTGTACCAAGACAAGCTAAATACTGTAACAAGGTAGTGTGCTAACACAAGCTAAGTACAGTAACAAGGCAGTGTGCTAACACAAGCTAAATACAGTAACAAGGCAGGGTGCTAACACAAGCTACATACAAAAACAAGGCAGGGTACTGACACAAGTTAAATACAGCAACAAGGCTCTGGGTACCAAGGCAAGCTCAATACAGCAACAAGGCAGGGTGCTAACACAAGCTAAATACAGTAACAAGGTAGTGTGCTAACACAAGCTAAATACAGTAACAAGGTAGGGTGCTAACACAAGCTAAATACAGTAACAAGGCTCTGGGTACCAAGGCAAGCTGCTTTTTAAAAAACAGTGACAAGGTAGGGCAGTGTGCTAACACAAAATACAGTCACAAGGCTCTGGGTACCAAGACAGGACAAGAGATGCTACATTATTAAAACAGTAACATGGTAGGGGAGGGTGCTAACACAAGCTAAATACAGTAATAAGGCAGTGTGTTAACACAAGCTAAATATAGTAACAAGGCAGGGTGCTAACACAAGCTAAATACAATAACAAGGCTCTGTGTACCACGACAAGCAACATTTTTAAAAGGGCTGCGTGGTAACAGTATCCAAATGCAGCAACAAGGCACTGTGTACCAAGACAAGCTAAATGCTGTAACAAGGCAGTGTGCTAACACAAGCTATATACAGTAACAAGGCAGTGTGCTAACACATGCTTAATTCAGTAACAAGGCTCTGTGTACCACGACAAGCTACATTTTAAAAAAGGCTGCGTGCTAACACAATCCAAATACAGCAACTAGGCTCTGTGTACCAAAACAAGATAAATACTGTAACAAGGCAGTGTGCTAACTCAGGCTCAATACAGTAACAAGCAGGGTGCTAACACAAGCTAAGTACAGTAACAAGGCAGTGTGCTAACACAAGCTAAACACAATAACAAGGCAGTGTGCCTAACACAAGCTAAATACAGTAACAAGGTAGGGTGCTAACACAAGCTAAATACAGTAACAGGGCTCTGGGTACCAAGGCAAGCTACTTTTTTTTTAAAACAGTCACATGGTAGGGCAGGGTGCTAACACAAGCTAAATGCAGTAACAATGCTCTTGGTACCAAGTTCAACACAGCAACAGGGCAGGGTGCTAACACAGGCTAAACACAGTAACAAGGTAGTGTGCTAACACAAGCTAAACACAGTAACAAGGCAGTGTGCTAACACAAGCTAAATACAGTAACAAGGCAGGGTGCTAACACAAGCTACATACAATAACAAGGCAGGGTGCTGACACAAGTTAAAAACAGCAACAAGGCTCTGGGTACCAAGGCAAGCTCAATACAGCAACAAGGCAGGGTGTTAACACAAGCTAAACACAGTAATAAGGTAGTGTGCTAACACAAGCTAAATACAGTAACAAGGTAGGGTGCTAACACAAGCTAAATACAGTAAGAAAGCTCTGGGTACCAAGGCAAGCTGCTTTAAAAAAAAACAGTAACAAGGTAGGGCAGTGTGCTAACACAAGCTCAATACAGCAACAAGGCAGGGTGCTAACAGAAGCTAAACACAGTAACAAGGCAGTGTGCTAACACAAGCTAAATACAGTTACAAGGCAGGGTGCTAACACAAGCTAAATACAGTAACAAGGCAGGGTGCTAACACAAGCTAAATACAGTAACAAGGCAGGGTGCTAACACAAGCTAAACACAGTAACAAGGCAGTGTGCTAACACAAGCTAAATACAGTAACAAGGCAGGGTGCTAACACAAGCTAAATACAGTAACAAGGCAGTGTGCTAACACAAGCTAAATACAGTAACAAGGCAGTGTGCTAACACAAGCTAAATACAGTAACAAGGCAGTGTGCTAACACAAGCGAAATACAGTAACAAGGCAGTGTGCTAACACAAGCTAAATTCAGTAACAAGGCTCTGTGTACCACGACAAGCTACATTTTTAAAAAGGCTGCGTGCTAACACAATCCAAAGACAGCAACAAGGCTCTGTGTACCAAGACAAGCTAAATGCTGTAACAAGGCAGTGTGCTAACACAAGCTAAATACAGTAACAAGGCAGTGTGCTAACACAAGCCAAATACATTAACAAGGTAGTATGCTAACACAAGCTAAATACAGTAACAAGGCAGGGTGCTAACACAAGCTAAATACAGTAACAAGGCAGGGTACTGACACAAGTTAAATACAGCAACAAGGCTCTGGGTACCAAGGCAAGCTCAATACAGCAACAAGGCAGGGTGCTAACACAAGCTTAATACAGTAACAAGGTAGTGTGCTAACACAAGCTAAATACAGTAACAAGGTAGGGTGCTAACACAAGCTAAATACAGTAACAAGGCTCTGGGTACCAAGGCAAGCTGCTTTTTAAAAAACAGTAACGAGGTAGGGCAGTGTGCTAACACAAAATACAGTCACAAGGCTCTGGCATGGGTACCAAGACAACACAAGACAAGCTACATTATTGAAACAGTAACATGGTAGGGCAGGGTGCTAACACAAGCTAAATACAGTAATAAGGCAGTGTGCTAACACAAGCTAAATATAGTAACAAGGCAGGGTGCTAACACAAGCTAAATACAGTAACAAGTCTCTGTGTACCACGACAAGCTACATTTTTAAAAAGGCTGCGTGCTAACACAATCCAAATACAGCAACAAGGCTCTGTGTACCAAGACAAGCTAAATACTGTAACAAGGCAGTGTGCTAACACAAGCTATGTACAGTAACAAGGCAGTGTGCTAACACAAGCTAAATACAGTAACAAGTCTCTCTGTACCACGACGAGCTACATTTTAAAAAAGGCTGTGTGCTAACACAATCAAAATACAGCAACAAGGCTCTGTGTACCAAGACAAGCTAAATACTGTAACAAGGCAGTGTGCTAACACAGGCTAAATACAGTAACCAGGCATGGTGCAGACACAATCTAAATACAGTAACACGGCATGGTGCTAAATATAGTAACAAGGCAGGGTGCTAACACAAGCTAAATACAGTAACAAGGCATAGTGCTAACACAAGATAAATACAGTACCAAGGCAAGGTGTTACCACAAGCTAAATACAGTAACAAGGCTCTGGGTACCAAGACAAGACAAGGCAAGCTACATTTCAAAAACAATGTAGGGCAGTGTGCTACCACAAGCTAAATACAGTAATAAGGCAGTGTGCTAACAAGGCAGGGTGCGTTGACAAGCTAAATACAGCAACAAGGCTCTCTGTGTACCAAGATAAGATAAATACAGTAACAAGGCAGTGTGCTAACACAAGCTAAATACAGTTGCTAACACAAGCTAAATACAGTAACAAGGCAGGGTGCTAACACAAGCTAAATACAGTAACAAGGCAGGGTGCTAGCACAAGCTAATTACAGTTCTATCAATGACTGCTTTTATTTCGAGGTTGTGATTGATTGATTTTGTTGGATGGACTTCTAATCCTTGAAGTGGTTATTCTGACAGTGCGTGCCTGGTCGTTCGTGTGTGCGTTTGTGTTTGTGTGTGTGTGTTTGTGTGTGTGTGCGTGCATTTGTGTGCGTGTGTGTGTGTGCGTGTGTGTGTGCGTGTGTGTGTGTGCGTGTGTGTGCGTGTGTATGTGTGTGCGTGTGTATGTGTGTGCTTACGTGTGTGTTTGTTTATGGGTTACTACAGCTGTACGGCACTTTAACTCACGTATGATAGAATCTGATAAATCAGACCGATCTCGTTTTAAAAAGATTCGTTTGTCTCGTCCTTGCTAAATTTGATGCGCACCATACATGATTTCAACTGACCGTACGACGTAAGGCGATCGTAAGATTTGATTTTGCAGAAATCAGCGTGTACAAGATGTAGCCGAGGAAAGGCAAACGCATCGTGGACCGTCGTGCAAAGAGAAGGTGGGGCAGTTTCGTTGCACACGACTCGAGGGTGGGGCTACGTGTCCAAGTTAGGTGGAGGTGTGGCATCCAGATGACATCATTATCCAGAATTAATAATTGTGCGCAATGCGCATGCGTACGCGAATTGAAATAGATTCCGTAGCGTACGCTGGGTTCTAGTGATGAGAAAATTATGATTATTTGTTTTTTGTTTCAGAGTTGATATCTTAACATTGCTACACCTCGATGCGGTTAATTGCATGTAGTTAATAAAACTAATTAACCTTGATTAATAAAATTTTAATTAAAAATATGGATAAAAATTTGCCTAAACCCTTGATGTTTGTGTCAAAATCCTAGATTTTTAGCAACATCTGCTGAAAAGATATTCCAGTTCAAAAGCGTTGCGTTCTTTCGTGAAGACCCTGTATTTTGTACATGTACATTGTGTACACGCACGAGATAAGCTTCCACTTAATCATCTGCTTAACACTCGGACGACCCGTATGTAGGACTAGGCACAAAATATGAAGGTAAACACTAACGCTGTTCTATAATAGATTTGTGGGGATCGATATCCGTTTGAGCGTTGAGCACGCAACCAATATGGCTAACTTGCATGCCTTTCTGATTCAGCGTTACACATGCATAGATACCCTGAAGTTTGTTTCATCACATGCAGCTCTACTGAATTTGTCATTCAAGAAACACTTTGTGATGACTAAATCATGGAAAAGATGGCTGGCGTCAACCTTGTGTCTTCGGATGAACTGATGAGAACACTGGGGTCATGAATGTATATGCACCTACAGCCTTTTAAACAGATGAAGGTGAATCATACCCGAAATTCTATTTTTTTGTGTAGGACTGTGGTCATGGAGTTAAACTGTATAGGGGAGAAAGAATCATTGCATGGAGGCGATTTTCTTACGAGTGTATCCTAATAGGATCTAAGGAAATATTGTAGTACTATTGAGGTGCAAGCTACAGGTTGTGAACACCCTCCTAAGAGCGGCAACTGCTCCAGCTGGGCGGCACATGTAGTATGCAAACTCAGATGGTAGGTAATCCACCAACACACTCCCACAAGTGCATTAACTTAACTTTATTTGCAGGTGTTAATTTGGAATGCTATACTGGTTATGCTATTAGAGTTACATTTAGATATGTATTAAACTGTGTTTTTGAACACCCAAAGCATTAATTTCCGTTTCTGGTCTACACTTCATCATCCTTTAAACGACAATGGGTTCCAGAGAACGAAACGTTGGTTTTAACTTGAATGCAACATTATTTGGAGGATCTTCCTTGAGTAACCACATACCATGCACTTGCCATACATGGAACCACTGCCAAGCTGGGCAAGGGGGGCACACGCCCACTGTAGCTAATTTACATTAGGGGCTATAGGTCTGCATATTCTGGTTCTCTGCTACAAGCACTGCAGCACCAACCATTTGGCATGACCCCCCCAAAATTGATGGGAGTAGAGTGGTCACTGTGTGATGCCATTAATATATTGTTGTGGAACGACCCGAAGTATCCAATCTCAGCCTGCAGGCTAAGACCGGGAGAAAGAACCACATACATGTATTGCCAGGAGCCTGTAGAGGTGTATACCACGAGACCTATGTGCACTGAAGAGGAGATGAGTAATGTCATCCTGTGGCACTTACATGTACTATTACAGCATTAGGGTGTGTAACCGGTTATCAGGTTATTCGGATATTCGCAAAAACCTATCCGTTCGAATAGTAATTTAGCATTACTCGGAAAAATCGGTTATTGGATTTGTTCTATTCTAAATACCCGGTTTGTGCATCTCCATTCGGAGGTACTTAGGTATTCGTCGTCCGCATCGACATTTCACCCATTATTCGAATACATTTTTATGACAATATCCGGATACGCGTTAAAGATATTACATGTATGACAATAATTACTTCTAATTTGAAACGTATAACGTTAACGTCACTGTTGTTACTATAATTATATACGTGGGGACGAGATGTACGATCATGTTAGGGTCCACAGACTAGCACGTACGGGCAGTAATTCGAACTAGCCAAAAGAGATCTCCCTCTTCACGTGTCATGACGACGGACAGCTCCAGCTACAAGTCAAAGTCAGTTCGCTTAGTTTATTTTGAAAAAGGTAGTTTCTTGCATCAATCTCTCTGAGCTGATATTGCCGCGATCGCACTTAGGCCTACTTAGTTACTAGTACTAGTATTTTCAAAACTCGCGATGGTGAAATGGAGGCTGCATGGCTGTGGTGCGTAAACTTCATCTGTGGTTCTGTTCTTTTGGCATGTGTACATCTGTAGGTAACTGGACCTCAGCATGGCCACGCTAACTTAGGTCGGGACACGCCCAACTAAGTATGTGGTTAGGCCAAGCGATTTAGGCCTATATAGGTAGCTGTGGTTGTGTGCTGAGTGCATCTGGTGTGATGTGGGGTAGCTGTGGATGCATGCTGAGGCTACTGATCTGGTGTAATGTGGGTAGTTGTAGTAGGGTGTTTGGAGTGATGGGGGTAGCTATGGTTGTGTGCCTCATGAAGGCATCTGGTGTGATGGGGGTAGGTGTGTTTGTGTGCTGAGGGCATCTGGTGTGATGGGGATGGTGTGTTTGTGTGCTGAGGGCACCTGGTGTGATGGGGGTAGGTGTGTTTGTGTGCTGAGGGCATCTGGTGTGATGGGGATGGTGTGTTTGTGTGCTGAGGGCACCTGGTGTGATGGGGGTAGGTGTGTTTGTGTGCTGAGGGCATCTGGTGTGATGGAGGTAGGTGTGTTTATGTGCTGAGGTTAGGGTATCTGGTGAGATGTGGGTAGCTAGCTGTAGGAGGGACTTTGGTGTGATGTGTACATTTAGGTGGCTCAGTGAACAGAGAACCTAAGTAACCTAGGTATTTGGCTGGCAAATTGTCAAAACCTATTCGGAAAAATCGATTTTCATTATTTATGGGAGGTTACACACCCTATACATGTACACTATACACATATAGCTTTTTACACCGACCAGGGGCGTAGTAGCTTCTTGTGCTCGTAGAATACAGAAGCGCTATATACCTGTAGCTTCATCAGACATATCATCTGTGGGGGGGGGGGGGGGAATTGGTCATCGGAAGCAGCCTCGACACAATGTCCCCGTACGTTACTTTGCTCTTATCCAGGTACTCTTTCGCATCCACTCCCCAGGTCAGCTTTTTGGCTTCATCGCTCTCCATATGCTTCCAAACAGAGCGCACCGTCTGGACGCTATTCCAGGGGCCAGCCACCCCCTCCTGGCAGGATCGTCATGTTTGGATCACCTATGTTGGCTAACATGGGATTTGATGGCACAGACTCTCTCTTGACCCTCTGTCTCTCTACTCTTTAAAAAAATGTTATCTCTATAATAATATTACTATCAATAGTGTTATGCAATTATTGAATGTAAAAATTGAATAATGGATGTTTATATAATTTTGCTTTATTCAAGAGAATCACTCGATCCATTCATTTTACATCTGCGGCCGGTTAAAATGCTAAGACACGTTAGTGCAAGTTCTGAAGGTTTGTATCATATGTAATAATACGCGTGTCATTAATCTGCATGCATGACCAATTCTTTCAGAAGCCACACACGCACTGATCTTTTTTATGTTGGACAATACGTACTGCGTACTACCGTCTAAACGAGTTCGCGGAGATCGAACAGTTGGTTCTAAATGCAGCAGTATGTGGTCCAAGAACACAGCATATGGAGTGGTAATTGCAATAGGCAAGTTATACATAATGATATATAATCCAGAGGGGGGGGGGTTGCAACCCCACCTTTCGGACCCGTAATGAAAATATTAACATTCACTAATAGGAAAATCCGAACAAAAGAGAAAGATTCCTAAAGGTTCTTCCACACTAGTAAGGCAAAAAGGCTAACCGAATCGATCCGCATTGCATTGCACATTCATGTTATTAATAATCACATGTATAGTTATTAAACATAGATTGATCATTCTTACGTAAGCGTGTGGTGCTTACTTGCGTAAGCAAGGGACGCCTGAGGTTTTGTCTTTACAGCTGTATTCTTTATATAAAATAACAAAAAGTAACGGCGATTCTAAAAGATGGCTTCTGAAGCTGCGGTTCAGCGTGCGCTTTCCTTGTATAACGGACCCGCGATTTTGTCTTGTCTTGAACACAAGCTTTCTGTGGCATTTTCGGTCAGTGTAGAAGGTTTTACAATCTATACTCTACGTGATTTAAAACGATGGCTATAGCGATTGCTTGTTATGTGATAGTGGAATCGATTTTCTTTCGCTCGTCCCTATACAGTATGAATCATAATCAGTGCAACCATGCAAGAGGCGATATGATGTATACTTAAGTCTTCTCCAATACGGCAATAAACTGCAATATCACACTGCACTCTAAAGAACAAAACAGGACATTTATTACTCAATTATATATGCATGGCATTGCAGTTTTGTTACTTTAAAAAGTAAGCATATGATTAAACATGTATGAGAGATCGAGGCACCGTATACATGTAAATGGTTATGCAGAGCGCTTGCTAGATATCGCCGACGTAGATAGTTAATCAATGAGAACGATCAAAAATTATGCAACATCTTTTGGCTTTGATTTCCATGCATGCATGCGTGCACTATAAAGAAAGTACCTGTGGATGAAATCTGCGTGCACATCCCGTGCTGTTTCAAGCATCCAATCGTAGTACGTACATAGATCCGGCAATTATAAATTGCTGATTCATATACAATTTCCGTTTTTGCATGCAGTTTTATGTAGTGATTTGAGCATGATATAATAAAAAAGCGTTGGCGGCTGGGGCTCCGCCCCAGACCCCGCTGAGGGAGCTTACAGCGAGCGATCCCCCAGACCCCTAAGCCGGGTGGGTGGGGTCCTCATCCCGCACCCTCCCCCTCTAATAAATTTTCATTCATGAGCAACCCCCCCCCTTTTCTAAAATCCTGGATCCGCCCCTGCACACGTATATATTGATTAAACAGTACATATTGAAATTAACAGGAGATGAAAAGTCAATGCAATATGAACAGGACCTACGTTTAAAGGATGATGAAGTCGCGACCGATCCTGATGAAGCTGCGGTTGTTACAAAGCCGAAGGTTAGACATGCATGTACACATATTTACACATAATTTGATTCTCACATGTACATATGAAGAAGCGGCAAAGAAGTCCACTCCAGCAAGTAGTAAAGTAATTTATAACAACACCCATTAACAATCAAGGTGTATATAGGCCTATATGTATTTCATATCTTTCTCACCTTATATATAGCTTTCCAGTACAGTGAGAACATCGATTCAGAAGAGCGACACTCCATTTCAAATTGAATGCATAGGATCACCAGTAAAAAAGGTTACTTTTTGTATACGTAATAAGATGATGCATATAGGCATACTATCATACTTATATTGCTTAATAACCTGCGAGTGTGTACCTTTGGCTTTTATATATGCAGAATCACAGCATTGCTGTCCAGACCGATGTACCAGCACTAGCCCCTAGCACAGATGTACGCCGTGTGGAAAGAACTGCGTACGCGGTCAGTACATATAATTCGGATATAGTTTGCTTATACATGCATGTACTCATGTCCGGCTATGTGATTAATTTTGTGCAGGTTCGCTGCTTTGCTACCCAGACAGACCCTTACACAGTGATATGTAAATGCAATAATTTTTATCATTGCCACATGCGTGGCAAGTCATGCTTGTCTGGGAATCATTTTGGCGCATATTAGGCTTACTATAGCAGCTGCAAACCTGCTTGCATAGTTATCTTTGCAGGGTAACAGCATTGCTATTCAAACAGACTTAAAAACTGTGGATCAAGCACCCCTTGGCACGTTGGTATGACTGTGAAATTCCCATGCGCAAAACACATTCATGTCATGCATGCATGCTTTGTCTATCAGTCTTCTAGGTGTGTTATGGAAAAGCTGGATATCATGGAAAAGTCCGTAGCTAGAATAGCAAATGGATTTGATGCTCTCTTTGCAATTGATGCACCTACATGTACGAATGACGAGCAACAAGGACCGCCGAATATAGCACCACCATCACAATCCTCTACCCAAACAACATCAAATTCAGCACTTTTTTCTAATGGTCCAACTTCGCAATCTGTGCCAGTGGAGGATTTTCATGTGAATGAGCCTATCATAACTTTGTCAGCCCGAACAGTTACAAGTATATCAGGGAACAAATTAAGTTGCTCAAGACAAAATTTCGCTGTAAATATGGTAAGAGCTCTATACACTCAAGATGAACAGAAACAATTTAATGTTTCCGGACGACAAGGGAAAATGAAGCTGGAGCCCCAGAAGATGGGACTGCATGGTTAAAGCATCAACTTTCCAAATGTACCCATGCATGCGGTGTAGAGGAAACGGCTGAGAAAGCCTGGGCTATGTGCATAAAATCCATAGATAAATCCTGTCGGACGGCTGTTAACACAACAGTAACGGTACATTACATCCATAGTGACATCCATGCACATGCACTGTTCCTTCTGATTGTTCCTGCAGCTAGTGAGCGTTGTACGTAAAAAATCAATTTAAGCTGACACTTGAACTCCCTGAAATAAAAATGCAGTGATTACTAGAATACACCTGAACACACATATTGCATACTATAGAAGAGAACAGGTTAACTTACGTCCTTTTCCTCAACCCAATATAAGTGTCTTCTTAAAACCACTTTACAACACTAGATAAACTATTCTTCCATTCTGGAAAGCATGGTATTATTCAGTTTTTTTTTTTTTTTTTTTAAAACAAACCCAGCTAGCTTACCTTTTTCCTTTCACACACGATCCTTTCAGCTGGATAGTAC
>OX442421.1:335000-440000 GCA_949361645.1 Spongilla lacustris
GTGTGTGTATCTATGCTGTTTGTGTGTTTGTGTGTGTTTATCTATGCTGTTGCTAATAGTCATGTATCTAAGTGGAATAATGTGTCGGCCATTTTTTCCTGCACCACGTGATGCATAGCCACGCCCTTCCCCTTGTAACACGTGATGGCCGCGTGACCACACACCCTTGTCTAGGTTGGTAAGGGGGACCATGCTGTTTCTAATAATCCCTCTTGACTGGTAGGACATACACACGCATACACACACACAGACACACACACACACACAGACACACACACACAGACACACACACACACACACACACACGCACGCACACACAGGCACACACACAGAACACAAACTCCATAGCTGCTTGTGTACATTTTTAAAATACCCTGCCCCTGTGTGCCCAGAGTCTATGCTGTTGCTATCTAAGTGTAGTAATGTGTCGGCCATTTTTTCCAGCACCACGTGACGCATAGCCACGCCCTTCCCCTTGTAGCACGTGATGGCCACGTGACCACACACCCCTTATCTAGGTGGGTAAGGGGGACCATGCAGTTGCTAGTAATCCCTCTTGACTGGTTGCCAGACACACATACATACACAAACACACACACACACACACACACTAGTCTAGTACTATTTTATGGGTTATAGGGTGCTTAGGGGACCTTGCATATATGCATGTATACAATGCCCCCCCATATGTGCATGCACACACTACCTGTGTTAAAAGGAATGTAAGTTTGCTAAAGTTGTCAACTGTACTATATTACATGTACAATGTGCACAGTATCACGTACCAGTCAATGTTGGCTGTGATGGTGGGAAGGTGTCAAGACGTGGTGGTGTTTGGCTAGCTGTAGGAGAAGGAGTAATTTAGTTTGCCGAGTGTTGTGTACATGCACAGTAATGTACCGGTGGACGGTGATGGTCCTTGTAGCAGTGCTGCATGGGAAGCAGCTAGTGGAGAAGGAAAACAGCAATGTAAAACTATTAAAATCATATGAATTAAATAATGGTTATAATGACCAGTTGATGTAGAGTAAGACGCCATCAATCTTGCCAACTCGTCCATGATACCCCGCAGGGTCTGTTGAGCAGCATTCGCGGACAAGGTCTGTAAGGTCTCGAGCAGTTTTGAAAAAAACGCTATCACAAAATCCGGCGACGACATTTTCAGAGCAACAAAAGTGAAGCATGAGGCGATCACGTTCGCGCGCGTGCTTGTGTGTGTGTGTGTGTGTGTGCCCACGTGTGTGTGCAATGCGCCATGGTCTTATAAATGTCTCTCTCTCTCTCTCTCGAAATGTGCAGGAAATGACTGGACTGGACTTGTCATGGGAGTGAACTTTTTTAGTGTGTGCGATTGTAATTGTTTTATTTTGTGTTATAAAGTTTAATAAATGTTCCGAGCTAACTGACATGTGCAATTAATGTTGATTAAAACACGCGACCGTGTATGGGTAATTAATTATGTACGGATGGATAAGCAAGCAAGCAACGTTGGAGGGTGATTTTGGAGAGGGGATCCGTCTTCCTAGCGGTAGTGAGCTGTGTGATCGGATTAGGAGGAAAGTAGCTTGCACGAGGCTGCAAGACATCTCTGTGACGCGGGCGTTTGGGCAGAGGTGTGTAAAAGCTGCATCGGACTGCGCGTCGCTATCCACCCCTCAGCTCACTGCATGCAGTAAAATATGCAATATATATAAAAGATGATATACGATTATTATGTATATATAACGGGACGCTTATAGATGCACGTGCGACGCTCGGCATTCCATGCAGCGATGCAGGTGTGTACCGCCCCGCTGCTGCAGCAGTCACTATGATTTACAAATAAAAAAAAAAAGAGAAGATAAGGAATAAATGAACGCATGCATGCATGAATGAATGAATGAACGTCATTATTGGTTGATGCAGCCTCTGCGAAAAATGACGGTAGCGGCGGGATTTCAGACAGGGAGGGGCTGGACGATTACAGCGTTCGCTAATAATTGGATTCGAATTCGTGCATGCATATGCATGTGTATAAATATAGAAAGGCATTTTAAGAATTGATGATATATATACTGATTGCAGCCATTGCTGCGGGAGCGGCGGGGGTGAGTGTCAGTCGCAGCGGAGGAAGAGTTTGTGCGTCGGGGGCCTCTACAGGTGGCGAGGGATAGGCTCGGTATATATGTGTTAGCCTAGTCCGCGGACGAACGCGGATAATAATATATCGCAATTTATTAATGCCCTCGGGAGCACGTGACTTAGTACAGTACCCTTTTGTATAGGTGCAGCGGCTGCAACGAAAATTAGTTAATATTTATGCGGAATAATACTTCGTGTGTAGAAGGTGATGTTATTCATGACAAGTCGGTCCAACTTTGGCGAAGCGTAGCAGCTTAGCGCAGGGCGGTAGAGCTGTCATATCTGGTGCACAGTCTCTCGTGGTGGTTCCACGTCGGTGCCAGGGTTCGTTTCGAGCGGGAGACGCACGGTTATGGAGATCCATGAGGTCTTTTGGACACTTTTACACACAGCACTGTGCGGGAACGCAAGGTCCCACGACCAAACGGAGCCCATTGGCCTAGAGCTCGTCGTCTTTACAGTGCACCGGAGCTAGCTCTATGCAGCAATAACGCTTGGTGTTGGAGAAAGGATACGTTTTGGCCATCATGCATTTGTTAAAAATATACGAAATGTATTTACGGTAGAGGGAGGGGTAGGCCTCGTCCCCGAGGAAGTCGGCGACCTAGCTACTAGCCTCGTGGTTGTGCGAGTCAGTTGCGCTGCAGATGTTCGCCATCGGAATCATCTGCCTTGGAGAGCACGTGCTCGCGCATTCGTGAGTGCAATTTATTTTCTTATTGAAGCTGACCCTCAACTTTAAGCGTTTCAGGGTAGCGTTCAGCTGATGTACAAGGGCATCGTGTCTCTACCGCGGCGGGATATGTGCCGTACTTAGGCTCGTAAGTTGGCTCGATCGTTGACTGTGGCTTGGTGGGAGATACGAAGAGGCCCTAAACCTTGTCAGAGAGTACTAGCTAGTAATGTTGATGTAAGTTGGGTTTGTCTAGACATATGTGTATGTGATTGGATATCATTCTCCGCGCCTGTGTGTGTGTGTGTGTGTGTGTGTGTGTGTGTGTGTGTGTGTGTGTGTGTGTGTGTGTGTGTGTGTGTGTGTGTGTGTGTGCGCGCGCGCGTGCGTGTGTGTGTGTGATCACAGACAGACTTTCTAAAACCAGTGCCTCAGTTTGCCTCTCCCCTGACTTCACGCACGGATCACAGACAGAGGCTCTGTATACGCCACTCCTATGTTCAACAGTGCCTCAGCTTGCCTCCCCTGACTTCACACACAGATCACAGAGAGAGAGAGATTCTATATATATTTATATATGGGGGGAAAAGAAGAAAACAAACATATATATATTGTGTGTTTAAAAACACCATGCAGATTTTGACGGTACAGGAATGAAAAAAAATACAAAAATTTTGGCCTTAGGCAACCTCCCTTGACAGAGTAAGTATTCTTTCTGTGTGTGTGTGTGTGTGTGTGTGTGTGTGTGTGTGTGTGTCTGTGTGTGACATGGGAGCTATTAATACATCATTGGCCTCTCTCTGCACACATAGGCCACTAGCTGCTCCAAAAGCAACTGGGTAGATCCGTCATTGCAGCGATCTTCTGGCGGATCCCACACCTGAAGATCTGAAGTGTCTGTGACACAAAGTCTGAGCTCACGGTATTCGCTCAATACATGAGGTGGATGGTGTCTTTTTGCGACTCATTATGTATGGGAGCTATGCCCACCTGTATGGGAGCTACGCCCACCTCTATGCGAGTTATGCACACATGTATGGGAACTAAATATTAATTTTTAATTGTGATATAGGTGCTACAGCTTACGTTAGGGATCTCAGCTTGGGCGGCCTTCTCTTACACAGAGCATATCCATAGCTTACTGGTTTTACAGCAAAAATTAGCTTCCAAATAGTGAAGATGCTTGTAGTGAAAGGGAGAGATGTAACATTAAGCACCAATCAAATAATTTTATCCACACACACACACACACACACACACACACCCTATGTATGCCACTCCTATGTGCTGCAGTGCCTCCGATTGCCTCCCCTGGCTCACAGACAGACACTCCATGTATGCCACTCCTATGCGCTGCAGTGCCTCTGATGGCCTCCCCTGGCTCTGCACAGATCACCGACAGACACCCTATGTATGCTATGTATTCTACTTGTGGGATACGGGTTTCGACTATTGCCAAAACAGGGCGGCTGTATTATATATGCATAAACCACTATCTCCTACCCACCCTGTTTTGATAAAAGCCGCCCTGTGTGCCCAGGGTCCATGTTGCTAAAAATCCCTCTTGACTGGTAGTGAGCATATATCTAAGTGGTATAATGTGTTGGCCATTTTATCCTGCACCACGTGACCACACCAGCTGTATTATGTGGTAGCCACACACACACACACACACACACACACACACACACGTGCCATACATGTAAGGGAATTGATTAACGATACACTCTGTACAATTAATTGAATATATATATATAGTGTGAGTTTGTGTGTGTGTGTCTGTGTGTATGTGAGTGTGTGTGTGTGTGTGTGTGTGTGTGTAAGTTCATTTTAGGGTGGATGTAACTGCCATTTTTATGTGCAAATAAATGTCCTGATTGAAATAATATGGCGGCCATTCTATTTACACAGTGATTCCTTAACGGGAGGTTTCCTAGGCAACACAGCCACGCCCACCGTCCTGTGTGACACACACGTGATAGCCATGTGACCACACCCACCCAAGGCATTTCCCTTTCTATATGTGCAGGGGAGAACAAGGAGAAGAATATATGAGAACTTTTTTGTGTGTCCGTGGTAAACATGAATTAATTATACAAAATTATTGAAAGGCGTGAAGTAAATCGTATTGTCATTAAGAGGGGGGGAATCAGTCCGAATCCGTCGAATCCGTCGAATCCTGACCATCGAACACATGATCATGAATGTCACGCACTGGCGTCCGGAGAGAGTAAACGCCTCTAGCTGTATCGTAGGCGATGTCAATGGGGAAGACGAGCGAGTCGAAGCCTTCCACCCAGGCGTCCCTTCCCGCTGTGATTTTGTAGTCGGGCCTGGATTTCCTGCTCTTTTCCACCTGTTTGAGATGGGCGAGCAGTACCTCCCGGCTATCCGGGTATATCCTTAACACCTTTCCGAGCAAGATGACTGGATGTTCTCTGGTGGAAGCGTCTTCAGCTAGGGCGACAATGTCGCCCACAGAAGGGGGCAGCTTGCATTTTTTTTTTTAGGAGGCCTTCCGGGACGACGTGGATGGTCCCGCCGCGATTCCTAGTGCAGATGAAGCCTGTGTCGCAGAAAGGTCCACGGCGAACGCGACCTTGTCGGACGACGTTCTCTTGTCATAAGTGCGGCATTGTTCCTTCCTACTATGTCTCATGGCCCTGGCCGCTTGTACGAGTACGTGTTCTGGTACGCCGTCGTCTCCAGACAGAAGGTGTGTGACGTACGATGCTCTAATTGTGTTGGTTGATATCGACACGTCTTTGTGCTGCAAGAAAATAGACTGTATATATTTTGTCCAGCTATCTGAAGTTGCGTAGGGGTGACCTTCGTGGTTCTGTTTAAAAAAAAACAAAACAACAAACAAAAAAAACACTAAAAGCTATTATACAGTTTTTATATACATAATTATAATCATTATGTATAAATTATATACTTACCAGGAAGAGAAAGTCTTGTGGGGTGCAGAGCTGGTCTGTCTCTACACACAAAGGCCACTAACTGTTCCAGAAGCACGTTAGTGGAGCCATCGGCGGACAATTCTATACGCTGCACTCCAATATGCCTGTACGTCTTGTGCGCTCCGACGTACAGCAAACCGCGCGAGTGGTTGCCGCTCAACAGCAGCCAGTTTGACTGGGTGCTGTCGGGTTCCCAGAGCTGAAGGTCCTCTTCGGTGAATGTGAACCGGAGTTCTCTGTACTCGCGTCCCCTCGCCGGTGGTATAGCGCAGTACATCAAAAGAACCGTGAATTTCTGTGACTCCCACGCCTTGGCGAACGTGGACCCAGCGGATTCATATAGTTCCCTCTGCAGCTTCAAAACGTCCAAAATTTCCTTCCATACTAGCCACTTCCCTAATGTATAAAATTACCAACATGAAAGTATATAAAAATCCATGCCATATAATAATTATAGTACTCGCCTTTAGCCTTCAACCTTTGCCACGATACGTCCCTCTGACGATTAGCTGCCTTCTGATAGGTAGTCAACCAGTGCCTAATAGTAACGGAACAGTCGCCCTCTGATCTCAGAAAGTTTAGGGCGTGCAAAAAAGATTGGCAGTAACAGGAAAGAGTTCCTGCAGCAGAGCCTCGTTCGTCCTACAAGTCCAAAATAAGGATAAAGTAAAGCACACATTATATATATAGAACAGAGACGCGATAACCTCCATGAATTTGAGAAATTGTCTCAACAGATCGGCATTGGACACTTGAATAAGGTCTGGTTCAGTAGTACCGCCTGCAGGCAGTTTGCTGCGCAAGTATCCCAAGAAAGCTGCATGGGACGTGGGTATAGATATATCACTGCATGCATATATATATATACGTACTCAAGAGACGTCGCTGAGTAGCCTGGACGGTAATATTAGCAAGTGGTTCCGTTTGCCGCGTTTCGGACAATGGTTCTTGCAAGTGAGCCTTAAGTTGTGCCATTTGCCGCTGCACTGCAGGAAAATCAGCAAGGCGGAGTTGTAGCGCTTCCCGGCGGGGACGCTTTCGGAGACAAGGTCCAGGCTGTGGTTCTAAGACACTTTGAACCCTTTCCATGTAGTATTATAGAATCTACGTTGCAGAAGAAAGCAAATGAATGCAAAAGTGGCGTCTGTAGGATATATTACGATTGCGTGGAAGCGTCGAACGCGCGATATCCATTGGTGCAATTTATTTTTAGAAATTGCACCAGTTGAGGCATGAGTAATGAAGGAATGATTTTGTTGAAATGGATATACGGTACGAGGCACCTAGCCGTTGCAATATCCGACCGGTTATTCAAACAGGGGGGGGCAGCAAGGAATGGGGTGCGGGATTAGGGGCGTCGGGCAGTAAAGCGGCATGCACGGAAGATGAAGGAATGATTTAGTTGAAATGGATATACGGTACGAGCGACATAGCCGCTTGTTTTTATTTTATTTTATCTCGAGTCGACACGGCGGCGCTACACCGTGTACATGACAAACCACAACAAACATGAGTTGGGCTTAGGGTAGCCCAGGCATAAAGTCATAGCACAACACAATTGTAAAAGATACGCGTAAGGGGGGGCGGGGAAATACATATACGGACACTAAGTAGATGGATCTACGGACGTGCGCGGCCCGGATAGGCGTCTACGTCGTTTCTTAGGATGCACGTGAGGCTTCTAAAGATAGTACTGTACATTCTAGCGGCTGGGTTGAAATGAGTTAATAATTATGCAGTCCCATACATTGCCCTATACCAGTAATGATATTCATGACAACTTCTAGTCAGCACTGCTAGCCATACGAGTACGTTAGAGCGACAAAAATCGGGTGGGCTAGCTTTAGTGGCGGTTCCACGTAGCCCGAAGGGTTCCTTTCGAGCGTGAGCCTTACAGTCGTGGAGATCCAAGATGGTGGTAGGCGTATAGAGACTCGCGGTCCCACGACCTAAAAAAACCCCTTGGCCGATAGATCTTTGTCTGCAGAGTTCGGCTGTGCCAACGCCAAGCACCAGCTGTTCTCGAGTGTCGGACAGTAAAACGTTTTGGCTCGTGTGACGTCACAGTGGGGGCGGTGCTTTCGTGTCCGGGCTTAACCCTCCTGCTGCTGCTCATTAATTATTCATAACGTGACGTATTGCGAAAGGAATTTTAGCATAGTAATTGATTTTATTTGCTACTCGCGTTTGGAACGTTTTCGTTAGAACTCTGTGCTCTGTATTGCCTATTTCGTCAACACACGTTGGTAAGTGCCCCAGCTTCACTCGCTATGCCTTTTTAACGCTACCCGTGTGTTCCATACACGGTGCGAACGTTGTTTCCGTGCCGTATCGTACGTTATCGTACGCTTACACGGGAGAAGTCTTTGTTACTCTGAGAATTAGCTTTCTAAGAACCTACATGTTCATTTAAGGGTTGTTATACCAGTTTCAACGTATCTCACCACTTTTTGTTGCTT
Source organism: Spongilla lacustris (assembly GCA_949361645.1). Lineage (NCBI taxonomy): Eukaryota > Metazoa > Porifera > Demospongiae > Spongillida > Spongillidae > Spongilla > Spongilla lacustris. The sequence continues at coordinate 343,217 of OX442421.1, forward strand.
TTAAGACACTTAGACGCGAGCTCCTGTTGTGGGCTACAAATGGAGTTAGGCTTACTATTCAAATACGGCTGACAGGTATAAGTTTGCTACACGGCGAATTGCATGCAGATGTCGGGAGTCTTTGTTCTAAACAACAATGCTGTACTGAACGCTTCGCTTCGCGCGGAAACAGGCGTTACAGTTCAATCATGCTGCCGGGCATATATATATGCCCGTCGCATTACGCGAGAGCAATTATTGGGCATATATATATGCCTTCCGCAGTAGGAGGGTTAAACGCGCGTCTTTGTATGTGACATATATGACTATTTAGCGAATCGAGCACGGTGTTCGTCGCTGGCAATTATTGGCCATGCATGCGTGTACGCATAATTCATAACTTGCCGGCAAGAGTCGAAAGCGACGCTGAGCGCGACCGAGCTTGATGCATTTCGATGAGACAGGGTCCCTAACCCTGTATCTGAGAGCATTTTTGAAATTAGTCCTGGGTACATATACTAGGTACAGGATTATGTAAGAGTAGATGGTGTCTATAAAGATACTCTTGGCCTTCTCCCTATACTGTTCGCCTTCTCCCTATACTGTTGGGCTTCTCCCTATACTGTTGGCCTTCTCCCTATACTGTTGGCCTTCTCCCTATACTGTTGGGCTTCTCCCTATACTGTTGGCCTTCTCCCTATACTGTTGGCCTGCTCCCTATATACTCTTGGCCTTCTCCCTATACTGTTGACCCTTCTCCCTATATGGTTGACCTTATCCCTATACAGTTGGCCGTCTCCCTATGCTGTTGGCTTTCTCCCTATACTGTTGACTTTCTACCTACATGTGTACTGTCGGCCTTATCCCTATACTATTTCCTACACAGTTGGCCTTCTCCCTATACTATTGGCTTTCTCCCTATATGAACCACTGAGCATTGTCCATTTGTGTAGCATCTCTGTCCCTTTGTTTACCATGTGTATAGCTGACCTGTGGGACACACACACCACACATGTGCATGGACACTTCCAGCAAGTCACGCATGCTTAGTTACAGTGTGGACACTCAATGTAGTAGCTCTACTGGTGGCGATGCACATATTCACAAGTGTCTCCATCATGTGCACACTACACACGCTGATGTAGAGCTGTGTATTGTGTGTTTCAAACATGGGCACACACACCAATGATGTCCACACATATACCTGTACACAGTGGTACTTACATGTACATCCATATACATCAGATAATAATTTGGACACAAACACACACATGCATGTACATGTACACACACACACACACACACACACACACACACACACACACACACACACACACACACACACACACACACAGATTGCTGTACAACCACAACAAGACACAACAATCTACCAGGAGAGAGCTACCATACTACTGGAGGAGCAGAGGATCAATGAAGACCTACTACATGTAACTGCAGTACTACAAACCAAAGTATTTACTGGTCTGGCTACTTCCCCAGTCCTTTGAACACAGTGACGACAGATAACAGGTGTGTGAATGGCTGTTTGGGGGCCATTGTGATGGTGGTTACATGCACTAGAGTACGCATGGTATTTTTGGACATGCTAATTTATTTGCATGCATTGATGTTGAGAACACTTCCTCACTTCCCTGGAGGGGTGTTGGTGGTGTCATTGGATCACCTCTCCAAATCCCCCAGAAGGGTGGATGTGTCCTTTGTACACATACAATGCATCACTTGGGTGACGGCTCCATCAGAAGTCTTTGAACATGCATGTTAAAGTACTTCTGTTTAAGGGCCTGGAGAGGTACATTAACTTGTACATGTACTCTTGGTTACATGTACTATTGTCTATATAGGGAGAAGGCTAACAGTATAGGGAGAAGGCCAGTGCATAGGGAGAAGGCTAACAGTATAGGGAGAAGGCCAATGTATAGGGAGAAGGCCAACAGTATAGGGAGAAGGCCAAAAGTATAGGGAGGAGGCCAACAGTATAGGGAGAAGGCCAACTGTATATAGGGAGAAGGCCAAAAGTATAGGGAGCAGGCCAACAGTATAGGGAGAAGGCCACCAGTCTAACACTACAGGAAGAAGACCAACAGTATAAGGTGACGGACAATTAACGGTCCGGGAGAAGGCCAACAGTACAGGGAGAAGGCCAACAGTACAGGGAGAGTACTAGTATAGGGAGAAGGCCATATCTCCTCCCCCTTCACTGCATCGAATATATGCCTGTTCTGCACATACTAAATTCACACAGTATACTCACCAAAACACCTGAATCTCAGAAGTTGAAATCGTGCAGGGCAATCCGTTTATTGCTGCCTCCACATCTCCAAAGCTACGATTGTGTATTATCATTAATAATTCATCTACAATTAACAGTTAACTAGTTGCAACGTACGCAATAACTGTAACTTAATCCCAGATGACGCAAGGTATTACGTTATGACATATTATTTATGAATAAATTATGCGCGGTAGAAATTAATTTTTTGTCTTGATTTTACTACACGAATGGTTCATGTCATAATTATATAAAACACAGATTCACAATCAGACCGATTTATAGTAAATTATAAATGTGTTTAAAATTCAATTTGAAAATAAAAGCATGATGACCACCTATGTATGGGCCATTTCTCCATATGCATGAGTGGGAGTGGATGGCCAAACGCCTAGCAATTCTTGAGAATGTTTCTTTTGCAGTGATTCCCCAGCTGCCATATGCCTCCACTACGAGAGGGACACATATCCAACCTCTTTCCAGACAACCCAAAGCATTGTTTTCTAATTTCTCTTGTTCACCCACTGTAGCTGAGGCACCTGAGGTCTGACCAGCATCTGAAATCAATGAATTATTGAGGGGATGTATAACCTTGATGTCAAATGCTGCAGATTGACACAGTGACCAGTTTGGTATCAAAATGTCAGCTGGGCGTGATCTGTCTTTGGCTGGACCAATACCACAACCTTGCTCCAAAAGAGGAGAAAGGTGGGCATGACGGCAAAAGTCAGCAATACAATCACGTATACAGTTGTGTCGTGTCACCACATCCCCGGCATAGCGACAAGTTAAAGAATGGTGTCCCAGGGGGTCAAGCTGGCTAGAACAATAGGGGCATGTTTCTTCCAAGTTACAGAGGGGAAGGCCCAACCACCATTTCAGAAGAATGTGGGTTTCGTCAGGTTCAAGTGCTAGTCCAAGGCCTGGGGATGGCACTGTTCTTAACCATGCATGAGCCTGTGGGACTGACTCTGCTAACAGTCGGGCTTTAGTTGCTGTTGTAGCATTGTGCAAGAGGCTACTCAATGCAAGCTTCTCGACTTTCTCTGATAGTAAATGCTGCCTGGGTGGTGTAAGGACTGAAACCATTGTCAAAGCTTCTCCTTCGGTGATCTGCTGATTAAACATTGCAATAGCAGTCTGTAAATGTGTGAATTCGGTGGTGGGTGGAAAAGCTCCTGAGAGAGAAATACTGGCCGATGCGATGAAGGCAGCTGTAGCATGGGAAAATAGGGTAGGGTGTGTAACCTCCCCTGAATAATGAAAATCGATTTTTCCGAATACTTTTAAAACACTAATCGATTTTTCAGGTTTTTCTGGATCTGAAAATCGATTTTTCCGAATACTTGAAAAAAGAAAATCGATTTTTCCGAATAGGTTTTGACAATTTGCCAGCCGAATACCTAGGTTATTCAGGTTTTCTGCTCATTGAGCCACCTAAATGTACACATCACATCAGAGACCCTCCTACAGCTACCCACATCACACCAGATACCCTCAGCACACAAACACACCTACCCCCATCACACCAGATGCCCTCAGCACACCTACCCCATCACACCAGAAGCCTTCAGCACACAAACACACCTACCCCCATCACACCAGATGCCCTCATGAGGTACACAACCATAGCTACCTCCATCACACCAGACACCTTACTACAACTAACCACATTACACCAGATCAGTAGCCTCAGCAGGGATCCACAGCTACCCACATCACACCATGCACTCAGCACACAACCACAGCTACCTACATAGGCCTAAATCACTTGGCCTAACCACATACCTTGTTGGGCGTGTCCCGACCTAAGTTAGCGTGGCCACGCTGAGCTTTACCAGTACCTACAGTCTACAGATGTACACATCGCACTTGATGCCAAAAGAATAGAACCACAGATGACGTTTACGCACCAACAGCCATGCAGCCTCCATTTCACCATCGCGAGTTTTGAAAATCCTAGTATCTACCGGGGTAAGCAAGCCTTAGTACGATCGCGGCAATATCAGCTCAGAGAGATTGATGCAAGAAGCCAGCTGGTTCGAAATACACTAAGCGAACTGACTTTGATTTGCAGCTGGAGCTGTCCGTCGTCATGACACGTGAAGAGGGAGATCTCTTTTGGCTACATGTAGTTCGAATTAATACTGCCCGTGTATTTGATCTCGTCCCCACGTATATGTAACAACAGTGACGTTAATTAGAAGTAATTATTGTACATGTAATATCGTAAACGCGTATCCGGATATCGTCATAAAAAGGTATTCGAATAATGGGCGAATTGTCGATGCGGACGACGAATACCTAAGTACCTCCGAATGGAGATTCACAAACCGGTTATTTCGAATAGAACAAATCCAATAATCGATTTTTCCGAGTAACGCTAAATTACTATTCGAACGGATAGGTTTTTGCGAATATCCGAATAACCCGAATAACCTGATAACCGGTTACACACCCTAAAATAGGGAGCGAAGGCCAAAACCTCCATGACGAAAACTGAGCTGTGCTTGCCGACTTGCCATTGGTGTAAGCTGTAGTTCAGTACACTGCTCAAGGCAATGGAGCACGTCATTGTCAAAATTAGCAAGCAATTCCAGCACAGCAGAAGTAGGTGGAGTGCACCAGGCCAGGTGAGCCAATTTGCAAAAACTGGCACACTGCCTCAGAATACCTAAAGACAGCTGAGGGTCACAAAGCTTTGGAAGCAGTGACAAAAGTTCGCAAGCTGACAACCGTCGTTTCTCAATGAAAGAGGCACAAAAGTCGTCGTCGCCAATGGGGGCACCCAGGATGTCAAAGTTGAGTGCCGACTGATGGGGAATGGAACAATGAAAACGTGTTGGATCACATGGTCCATACAGCTGGCATTTGGATGGATTCAGTAGCAGACCCTTAGTAGAACCATAGGTATCTAATAGATGTACTGCCTTAACTAAGGCAGCAGTGTCCCCTGCATAAACACCATCATCTATGTACCAACAGTTAAAATCTAAGGAATTGCATAGTGCATCCTCAGCAAAAGATTTGAGAATAGACTGCAGGACTGTGGAGAACAGCAAAGGGCCCAAAGGGTCTCCCTGCTGGACCCCAGAGGCAGAGTGAAGCACCCCCCCAATTGGATGCCACAGTGTAGGGTGTTGGGAGTAGCACCACACTACCCAAGGCAGAAGCTCAGGAAAGTTGGCCAAACACTCATCTAGGATGGCTTGGCGAGAGACAAGATTAAATGTGTTCTGCATATCAATTTTGAGTACTCCAAAGTCCAAATCCGATTTGTGAGAGATGACACATTGTCGAAGACGATGAATGATTTTTTCGAATCCCTCTGGACATGCAACTCCAAATTGAAAAGGTTGGAAAAAAATCTTCTGCCTTGTGTTTCAGAAGGTAGCAGGCACATTTGCTCACAAGCTGTCTAAGCACCTCCCCAACAGCAATCGGACGAACATCCCAGCCAGAGTCCTTGATTTTGAGGAGGGCTGTTAAGTTGCCTCCGGCAATTAGTGGGGCCAAACAGGCAGGGGCTTGACCAGCCATGAGCATATTAACAACATGGCACAGAGTGGTTTGCAGTGATAGAGGCAGGATAGCTTTCATTGCATCTAGGAGGTGCTGAACTCGCATTCCAGAAGGCCCACAGGCAGTTGCTGTTTTAAAGGATTTGAGAAGTTTATACATATTGTACCCTGGGGGAAGCTGGAGAGGAGACTGAGGAGCAGATGATGGGCAATGAGGAATTACTGGAGGGTCTGAAAATGGATGCTTGGATTTGAGACGTACAAAGGTCTCATCACAGTTGGGTGCCAGACCACTGGAAGTAAGAATAGAGCATGCCTTTGAGTAAAGGCCATCCCTGGCACACGCCAGAGCAGCAGCTATCTTGTTTTCTTCTGCCTCTTCAACTGAATAGGTAGTGGGAGGGCTGCAACGATGTGTGGATTGTCCAGCTGCGACTGCTAGCTGCCAGAGGGCATGTGCTGCAGACCATATTTTACAGAGCTGTTCAATAGGAATCCGAGAAGATTTTCCTTTCCCTTGGCTGCTGGAGCCATGATTACCGGTAGACAGTACACATTTGGGGAGCATGAAGAGTAGCGTCCACGCCTCTGTAGAGTTTTCAGATATCACCTTTCTAAGAGTAGCAGACAAAACCTCACCAAATGCTTGGCAAGCTCGCTGTGGGATGTACTTTAATGTTGAACAGCGACAAGACATGACTTTCTCCAAAGAGGGTAGAATGGATGCACTGTCTGTAGCTTCAAAAATAGGAGGCGATGAGTGTGGCGAGGGTGCGCATTTTTTAGAGTGTGAGGAGGTTCTCGAAATTGAGACGATGTTATTGCAACGGGAACAAACATAAAAATTGTTTTCAGACAACCAGGAAAGTGGTGTTTAGAGAGGTCGTTATGGGAACTGCGCATGCGCAGTGGGGGGGGACTCTTATTAGAGATTTGGATGCACGGTGTTGTGTGTAAGCTGCCTGCTCTGAGTGTTTGTGATAAGAACCATTTCTAGATAGTAAGGGTACTTGTAACATGGTGTCAGAAGTGGTTCCTCTCTAACTGTATGAAAACGGAGGAGAGGAATGGAGAAATACCTAGTTCCCGACCAGGTTGGCGAGGGAGATATCACGGAGCAATGGCAACGATTCAAAAAGGAGTTCGCACTCTTTTTGACGGCACTGGGAAAGGATAAGGCAGACTCAGCGGTGAAATTGGCCATGTTTTTGCGAGTCGTGGGTCCTAGAATTAACGATATGTATGAGGCGTTGACGTTCGCGGAGGGAGAAGACAAAGGTTTTGAGGGAGTCATGACCAAGCTGGACTCACTCTGTGCTCGAAGAACCAGTAAGCATGTACTCAGGGACAAGTTCTTCCAGCTGAAACAGGCAGGCCGAACCGTAGATCAGTTTGTGTCAGAACTGCGTAGGCAAGTCAAGGATTGTGACTTTGGGAACCTGAAAGAAGATTTGATGCTGCACGTGTTGATACGGGGCATTGACAGTGAGCGCATGAGAAGAAGACTTTTTGAGACGGAGAAATTGGATTTAGCAAAAACTATTCAGATGTGCCAAACTATTGAGGCAACGACTGCTGATCTGCAGAGTTGGGAGGCTAAGGAACTGTCCGAACAAGTAGCAGCAGTCAAAGATGAACATGGCGAAGAGGATGAAGTCGCCATGGTGAGGAACAGGGGTGTGCCAGTCAAAGGTAAAGAGTCAAGGTCTGAAGGTGTGGAGCTGGATAGGAGAGAGAGGGAGGAGCAGGAATGTTGGAAGTGCGGAAGATGCCACCGACCCCGCCAATGTCCAGCGTTTGGGCAAAGATGCCTCAAGTGTAATGGGCTCAACCACTTTGCAAGAAGGTGCAAGCTGAGATGCAGGCCAACCCAGTTGGTCCAAGAGCTGGAAACAGAGGAATTACTGCAGATCAAGGTAGAGAAAAAGGGGAAAAAGTTGCTAGCTAGCTTTTGGTGTCAGACCAGTGGCAAGAGCATAGAGTTGACCTTTCAGCTGGATACTGCTGCGTCCTGCAACGTAATGTCCTTCCAAGATTATGTAAGGTTACGCAGACCAAAGTTACAGGACAGCAGAACCTTACTGTCAATGTATGATGGATCGGTAAAATGGTCACTGGGTTTGTGTGTAGTAGTCGTGAAAGACAAGGAAAAAGCAAGCAGCTGGTGTTTGAGGTATTGAAGACCAGGCATCATACCTTAATATCTTTGGACACCTGTTGCAGTTGGAGCTACTGTCATACAGGGTGGAGAAAGTGAATCTGGTGGCTGAGCATAGCCCGTTGACAAAGGAGAAGGTCTTGATGGAGTTTGGTGATGTTTTCAGTGGTGTTGGGTGCCTACCCGGAGAATACCAGATAGACCTAGACCCAGCAGTACCCCCAATGCTTAATAGACCAAGGAAGATACTTCATACCATGCGGGCAGCAGTTGAGGACAAGCTCAGAGTTCTAGAGGAAAATGGGATTATTGCAGCTGTGGAGCAGCCCACAGAGTGGATTAGTAACATTACCACAGTATGGAAACCGGAGAAGAAGTCTGTTCGTGTCTGTTTGGACCCTCGGGATCTAAACAAAGCGATCCGACGAAACCACTTCCATCTTCCTACTTTAGACGACGTCCTACCCCGGTTGAAAGGAGCCAGAGTGTTTAGTCTACTTGATGCCAAAGATGGGTTCCTGCAAGTAAAATTAAGTGAGAGTAGTAGCTTTTTGACAACCTTCTGGGGAGCAGGGCGCAAGTATCGCTGGCTCAGAATGCCATTTGGAATTTCATCTGCTCCGGAGGAATTTCAGCAAAGACTCCAGGGGGTCTTACACGGGCTGGAAGGTGTAGCTGTTGTTGCAGATGATACACTAGTGTTTGGAGTAGGTGAAACGGAGGCAATGGCCAGGCGGGACCATGATCAGAAACTGTTCAAGCTGCTTCAGAGGGCACGGGAAGTCAATTTAAAGTTCAACAAGGATAAGATGCGCCTGCACCAGACAGAACTGCTGTACATTGGACATCAAATCTCAGCAGAGGGAGTTAAACCAGATGTGGCAAAAGTAAAGGCGGTGAAAGACATGCCTGTCCCAAAGACTGTTCAAGAAGTGCGTCGCTTCCTTGGAATGTCCAATTATCTGTCCAGGTTTCTACCGAATTTGTCGAAAGTGGCAGAGCCCCTGAGGCGTTTAACAGAAATAGATGCTGAATTTGTGTGGGGGACCAAGGAACATGCAGTCTTTGAAGAGCTGAAGACTCTCATTAGCAATGATCAGCTGTTAGCATTCTACGACGTACGTAAACCCATCGTTATTCAGTGTGATGCAAGCACTGAGGGGCTTGGAGCCACCTTGTTACAAGATGGGCGGCCTATAGCATCAGTGTCACGATCGCTGACAAAGAGCGAAAAGAACTACGTTGCTTTAGAGCTGGAGTGTCTAGCTATAGTTTTCGCCTGCCAACGACTGGATCAATACATCTATGGAAAGAGAGTTAGAATTGAGACAGACCACAAGCCCTTAGAGATGATTGCCAAGAAGTCCATTTTAGTTGCACCTAGGCGACTACAGAGAATGCTGTTACAGTTGCAGCGATATGACCTGGATGTGGTGTATGTGCCCGGAAAACTACAAGTGGTGGCTGACGTGTTGTCCAGAGCTCCTGTGGAATCATCCTCGGGAAAGGAGTGTGAGAAATATGATGTTTTTCGCCTTGAAAATCAGGAGGTGGAGAGTACCAAGGAGCGAGAGTTTGTCTTTGTTAGCGACCAGAGAATGGAGGCCATAAAAAAAATAGCACTGCATGACCCTGAACAATGTGGACTGAGACGAGTTCTTGGTCAGGGATGGCCGTCCAACATTGCACAGGTGTCCCTACCATTAAGACCATACTGGAACGTTCGAGACTGCTTGACGGTTCAAGATGGGGTCATCTATAAGGGGGGACAGGTTGTTGTTCCCTCGGAACTCAGAGGCCAGATACTGCAAAGACTGCATGCGTGTCATCAAGGTATTGAATCGACATTGAGAAGAGCAAGGGACTCAGTGTATTGGCCAGGAATGACAGAAGATGTAAAGAGAGTGTGCTCGCAATGCACTGTTTGTGAAATGGACTCTCCAGCGCTGCCTAAGGAGAAGCATTTGGCACACTACATTCCTCAGAAACCTTGGGAAAAGGTTGGAATTGATCTGTTCAGGTTCAAGGGCAAGGATTTTCTGCTTATTGTGGACTACCTAACTGACTACTTTGAAATTTCTGCTCTCAAAACTACCATTGCTACAGTGGTGGTGGACGCCATCAAAGAGCAGTTTTCACGTTATGGAATACCAGTGACCGTACAAACAGATGGTGGCCCACAGTTCATAGCCAGGGAGTTCAGGGAGTTTGCAAAAGGCTGGGAATTTCAACACACAATGTCCTCACCTTACAATAGTCAGTCGAACGGAAAGGCTGAATCGGCAGTTAAGATAGCAAAAAAGTTGTTGAGAAGAAGTAAAGATCCATTTTGGGCACTATTGGAATGGCGCAACACACCCACTGTGGGATTAGACTCCAGCCCAAGTCAAAGGTTCCTGGCCCGGAGGACGAGGGGAGCTGTTCCAATAGCGACCGACAAACTGGTGCCCGAGGTACAGGGTGACATGTGGAGGAAAAAGGTACATCAGCAGGAAGGGATTCAAGACCGGACAAACACCAGGAGAGATCACCCACCACTGCAGGTGGGACAACCTGTATTGGTTCAAGACATGTTGGCTAAAAAGACGCAGTGGAATCGCGGAATGTGTGTAGGCAAGCTGTCTGACAGGTCATACGTAAGTAGATGTGGATGGCCAGGTACTCCGGAGAAATAGGAGGTTTCTGAAGCCGAGTTACAATTGGCCACCAGGGGAAGCCACGGAATATGATCAAGGGCAGGATGATGTCTCGGAAGTGAAGGAGGGTAACTCAACAGGACCTGTGCCAGTACCAGGTGTGACTTCAGATGTGCCTGTACCCATACCTGACATGGAAGATCAAGCTCCGGCTTCAACACAGGAACGAAATGGAAAGGAGGGAGTGAAGGACCAAGGGAGGGAGCCTCAAGTTGAAGTCCAACTAGAGCCACAGGAAACTGCTGCAAGACAGAATGGGTACAAAACAAGGTCTGGACGAGTGGTCAGAGAGCCATCACGATATCGAGACTACAGGAAGTTCTAAGGCAGAAACTTTAGTCTATTTTTATTTTTTTTTGTTTTCCCTAATGTTATTAGTTTGTTTTTTTTTTTAAAGGGGGGGATGTTTAGGAAGGTTTTTGCCCCAGAAGGTGGATTTTCCCTTAGGTGAGCCCACACCTCACCCTCGGAAAACCCCCGCGGAAAACCTTCTGAAGGGAAAATCCACCTTCTGGGGCAAAAACCTTCCTAACTACACTGCTCACACACACACACAAACACAACCAGCTGCCACTGTTGGAGTACCTCCACTCAGAACAACAAACAGCTCCTCTTCGTCAGATTCCCTCCATCAGCTTTATGTCTGTCAATGATCACCTGTATATGCTCGACAATACATGGGGAAAAAACTGCAAGCCACACCACGTGCGTTTAGAATGCCTAGAATGACTCAATAACCCCTTCACTCCCTTATCAACACTCCGACCACGTGTTTCACCCTTCCAACCAATCGCCATTCAGGCTATATTTAGACAGGAGCTTATTTCCTGTCTAATTCAATCCTTTCAACCGACAGGAAATATATCTCCTGTCACATGCCCTACATGGTAATCACCCTTCCCACTTGACCAACATTTGGTGCCAGCATCTATTCGCACGTCGCAGCACATTACAACATAGGCACACAACGACAGCAAAGCAAGCATAGTTAAATCCCCAAACTCTTAGACACAGATAGACGACTGTCCACCGAGTCCTTGACGTAGCAGTCCTTAGCTGACTCAGACCGCCATCGGCCATGCCGCTTAAACAGCCGATCAGGCACCCCAGCATTAGCCGCAGCCGTTGCACCACCTGCCCTTAAACTATGCATACCAAACTGCCACGGGTCCATATCCAACATAGAAATCTTTTCCAGCAGCAGCTCCCTCAGCCTGGAGTAGCTCAGCCCACCAGACTTGCGCAGCATCTCCCTACCCTTGGAGTTGACGATAGCTCTGAAAACCCTGTCATGCGACCCATACGAAAATATCTCTCCATCATCTGCACCGGGCACGTAATAGCACCTGTTCTACCCACCAGCAATGAGTCACCCTCTCTAAACTGATCTGTTTTACTGGATTGTATACTCAACACCATACCCTCCTCCTTAAACTTCACGTCCGCGCGCTCCAGCTTCAGCAACTCCTCGCACCTCATAAAACCCGCAAACCCCAACAAACAAATAGCTAGCAACCTGACAGAATCCAATAGACTAACCTGACCCACGCGGCCAGGCTACACCAAGCCAACCCTTTTGGGCCACACGGTCCAACCATCGTTGACCTGGCCCCCTGGGTTCCACTCCCTGCCCCTGGCAGCCATATTGCTACCCACCTGGGCCACCCGGTCCAACCTTCGTTGACCTGGCCACCTGGGTTCTGTTTGACCCGCGGTCAAACCTAGGCCTCCTGGGCCTGTCACTGCTCTCCGGCAGCCACATTGACCACACTGGTCAATGACACACAATCCTGCTCCCTGGCAGCCACATTGACCACACTGGTCAATGACACACAATCCTGCTCCCTGGCAGCCACAATGACCACACTGGTCGAATGCAGACAATCCTGCCCCCCGGCAGACACAAGACCACACTGGTCGAACAAAACACAATCCTGCCCCCCGGCAGACACAAGACCACACTGGTCGAACAAAACACAATCCTGCCCCCCGGCAGACACAAGACCACACTGGTCGAACAAAACACAATCCTGCCCCCCGGCAGACACAAGACCACACTGGTCGAACAAAACACAATCCTGCACCCCGGCAGACACAATGACCACACTGGTCGAATGCAGACAATCCTGCCCCCGGCAGACACAAGACCACACTGGTCGAACAAAAACACAACCCTGCCCCCGGCAGACACAATGACCACACTGGTCGAACAAAAAACACAATCCTGCCACCGGCAACATATTACCACACTGGCTGAAAGCTTGAAACATAGTGACAACTAAGACCAAACTGCCTCTTACAGGGACACAGGGTCATACTAAAAACCCACCCTCAAGGCCAGCAGACAATCGCTAGGCCTGCACTCTCCAAACAAATTACCACCCGATCTCCCCTGCAGTGTACATGCAGGTACCATTCTTACATCTACTACAAAAGATGCATAACCCATGCCATTAGTGCACAACAAAGGCCAAAAGGGAACTGACTCCCAGCGTGGCACTACAAGTGTACCACTAGCATGACACACTTCAGCGTGCTTCATCACCCTCACCACTAATGATGGCGGCGGGCACCACCAGTTGTTCTCCCCACCACCCCAATCCACCGTAAATGCATCCACAGCCTCAGTCCCAGGGCATGCAAAACGAGAATTAAACCGCGGAAGCTGCGAGTTATAGTTGTCAGCAAACCTATCTATAGAATGGGGACCCCAAATGCCATCTAAATCATAGAAACACTCTGGATCTACCTGCCAATCATCGTAATCTATGATACGACTAATGAAGTCCGCTAACTCGTTTTCTTCCCGTGGTAACCACTCCGGCTCCAACCTAATTTGGTAAGCGATACATGTTTCAAACACCCTCATGGCCTGCTCTTGTAAATGTGCCTTACGACTGCCAACCTGTATGATACGCACTACATTCTGGTTATCTGAGAACCACCTAACCCTCACATTCCGCAGCTTGGGAGCAATGGAATCCAAAACTCTACTAACTGCCACTAACTCCCTCCACGTGGAGCTCTGCACCGCTTCCTCTGGCAACCAATTACCATGGGCCACATGCATGCCATGCTCCACAGTGTACCCTCCATACCCCGTATCACTAGCATCTGAGTACACCACTCTAACTGCTGAAAGGCTATGCCATATTGGCTGTGAGTTATAACTATGCAGGCAGTCTACCCAAAACTCTAGTTCCGCACGCGCCTGCGGGGACACTTCTAGCACATCGCACCAAGCATACCGGGACTCTAACACTGCGTACAAATTCCTGGTCATAAACCTTGAAACTGGGCCTAACGCAATACCCATTGAAATAATCTTGCCAACTATACTGGCTATCTGTTTGGCCTTCAACCAACTGGACAATAGAGCCACCCGCAGTAATGCCACCAACATGTCTACTTTTTCCCGGGGAACAGAAACATATCCATCCAACAGGTCTATATTGAATCCCAACCACATTACCCTGTGAGACGGTGTCCACACAGACTTATCTACATTCATCACAAAACCAGCCCTTTCCACAGAACCCCTGACCCACATGCTAGCTTTTTCAGCACTTTCCTTCCCCTTCACAGCTACAAGACCATCATCCAAATACATGAGGCATTTTAAACCTCTAGACCGCCACAGCTTTACCAGTGGCCGTAACAACTTAGTAAACACATACGGTGCCGACGCCAACCCAAATCGTAAAACTGTAAACACGTAAAAATGCCGCTCCCACTCAAAACCCAGATACTTACGATGATGCCTAGCAATATCCACATGATGGTACCCGGACTTCAAGTCAAAACTAAACATGAGCTCACCTTGGCTAAAAAGCATCATTGCAATTCGTAAATCCTCATATTTAAACTTTCTTTTCAGTAAAAACTGGTTGACATGCCTCAAGTTCACCACCAGCCGTTTCTTGCCCGCACTGTTCTCCACTACAGACACTGGGCTGCATATGAATGGCTGTTCAGTTACCTTCTCCACAAACCCTCCTCCCACCAAGTCTGCTACTGCCTTGCATACAAACACGCTATTAGAGTAGGCTGTATTTTTATTGCCCCTTCTATAAGCTGGCGGTTCCACATGGAATGGCAACATGTACCCGTCTCTAATCATGTCAATGATCCATTGTGTAGCATGAAGCTCTTCTACCCAATACACCACATGCTGCCTTAACCTGCCCTTAACAGCCATACTATTCTTCTCCACTTCCTCATACTCCCAGCACCTCTGCGTACATGCTAACTCATCCCCATCAGTCCCCGCCTCAGGTGACAACTCAACAGTATGTGACACCTCAAGGGACAACTCATCCTGCAACACAACAGGTGATAAACCCTCACCATGTGCTGCTTCCTGATCAGGGGCAGCTGAACCCCCCACCCCAAATGCGCTGGTATCCCCACATATACCCCCACTGTTTTCTACTACCAAAGGATACACAACCACCGGCTTCTTAGGGCACTCGCGCTTGAAGTGACCTGCCTCACCGCACCCATAGCACACCACCGGGCCGGAAACTCGAGGCAACGCTGGCTTCCCGAGCGCTCCTGCTCCCGCCACCACTCCCGCTCCACTCCACCGCGCAGCTGCCTTAGTTCTGTCTTGCGCCTCATGCTCCACCTTCTTCACCCTCTCAGCATCTTCTGACTTTCTTTTCTTCGCATTGGCCTTGCGCTCCGCCGCCCTTTCTGCTCTATCCAGCCTTTTTTCATCATCCGAGTCGACTGCCAACGCGTCAGCCTCGTACTCGGTGACCACCGCCCAACCAAAATCCGAACGATCGGCCAACTTAATCAATTTCTGCCTATGCGACAGCGCGTCCTTACCGAGCTTCAGGCTCTGCTTGGCCTTCTCCAAGGCGACTTTAGCTGGACCATCAGCCACGAGCCTAGCCGCGCGCGACAGCTGTGACTCCGCCTCGAGGATGTGATCCGTTACGCTCTCATTGAAGAAAGCCTGATCTTCGTGCGCCTTCTTCTGGAAACGGTACGGCTTCTCCGATTTCCTCGCTGCCCTCTCCGCCGATTCCTCCTGTGCCGCCCTCAGTTCCGCTCGCAGCTCACGTGTTTCCCGCTGCGAACTTGTAATGGCGGCCAGTATGGTCTCCAACGGGTTGCTCGTCCCTCCTTGCGCCGAACCCCGAGCCTCCTCCGACGACTCCATCGCAAACTGCAAGCCACACCACGTGCGTTTAGAATGCCTAGAATGACTCAATAACCCCTTCACTCCCTTATCAACACTCCGACCACGTGTTTCACCCTTCCAACCAATCGCCATTCAGGCTATATTTAGACAGGAGCTTATTTCCTGTCTAATTCAATCCTTTCAACCGACAGGAAATATATGCGATCGCAGCCTATAAGTGATATCAATCGCTTTGTAGCCTCAAGCATTTAAGCAGTGCATTCCAGGCTAACTTTACTTTGAGTCTGTTAAGACACCATGCATACTTCAGCCGTCATTTTGGCGCCCTAGCTATATTTTGACGCCCCTGTTTTCAGGGCTGCTGGGGGGCAATTGCCCCCCTGCCCCCCCTGGCCACACCGCCACTGGTGACAACACTGACAAGTCGGTACCAAAATTCCGCCATTTAATTTTTGTTCTCCTCCTTCCATTCATCACGTACAACTCGCGACAGGAACGTCGTAAGACGAGATTAGCTTCAAAAAGTAGCATTTTATTTCCAAACGTGCCCTTTCATACAAATAAGACCTAAAGTTGAAATGCCATTATCGATTAAAATTCTCGGTTGCCTAGCTTTATGTATATGACGTCACACACGCGTCTTAATTTACTGTTGCCAGGCTACGCAAAAATGTACTGAAACAGCCGCAAAAATGTACTGAAACAGCTGCAGCACGTTTACAGCAGGCGGTTCTAATTCAGCAAAGGTGACCAAGCCAAACAAAACGGCTCGTTAACAAAGAGAACACTGAGTTTAAGATACATGTATCCGAAGAATAAAGGTAGTCCTATCAATAAAAGAGGCCTATATACTCAGATTAACCGATACTAATAAGAGGAATCTATAGCTAAGCATTGCAACGAATATACTAAGCCATATATAGTATTGACTGAACACTCCTGGCAGAGATAAAAAAAAAATTAGGGGAACAAGTAAATAAAAAAACTTCTCTCTATCGAGAAAGTGATTGGTGGTATGTAGGATTGGTGGTGCAAAAAGCAAGGAAACAAGGTACAGTATGTTAAAGTGAGGTTTGGTAGTATTATACTACAACTATAACAGCCCTACATTTGCAAATAGGCTTCTTCATTTGCAAATTCAGGACTGTGAGTTGTAGTATACTACCAAACCTCACTTTAACATATACTGTACCTTGTTTCCTTGCTTTTTGCACCACCAATCCTACATACCACCAATCACTTTCTCGATAGAGAAGTTTTTATTTACTTGTTATTATTGTAACTGGGGAAAATACAGGGGCGGATACAGGATTTTATGCTGGGGGGAGGGAGGGGGGGGGGGGGGGCTGGCGTGGCTCTCTCCAAACCAGCAAGAGAAGCGCTGTAAGCTACCCCCAGTGGCATGGGGCCTTCATGGTGAGAAAACTCCAGCCAATTTTCCTTTTTTGCTTGTAATTACTGGCCGGGTAAACATGATGCAAATAAATATCAAATTACGTATAACTGTCAACTAACAGAGTCACTTATAATCATCCATGGAGTTGTCGGCTACTATATATATAGATGTTGTCAATATCACTATTATTCGAAGGCTCTGTTCAGGCTGCTGTCTTAGCTGCTTTTTGAAAGTCTCCAATTATAGAGAAGTATTTTAAAATAAAGGGGGTTACACATACAGGTATATAAATTATGATAGGTTGATAGCGAATTTATTTTTCAAGCATACATGTACATACATGTAATACGTGCGCACGCGCGCGCTTTAGCTGAATCAATGTAGGTACAGTAAATTAAATAAACAAAACAAGCTCAATTGCCAGCTGGGAAATGTCTAGTGAGCATTGGTTAAACACCTCACACTTACGTATGTTGACATGGAGGCCGAGTGGTGGGCCCAACCCAACAAAAGACCTTGGACCTACAAGAGCACCATCATCCATGTACAAGGCATGGAAATTGAGACCAGCACAATCGTCTTTGGTTGAAATTGCTGATGCCAGGATGTTCAAGACCAAAGAGAACAACAATGGGGCCAGGGGGTCACCCTGATGAACACCCAGCTCTGATGTAAGGTAGCCCAAGGGATGCCTGAGGAATGGGTGATGGACATAACACCTATTAGCCCAAGGGAGCAGCTCTGGCAAGTGCGCAGCACATGCACTCAGTTAAGACTGCTTGGCGAGAACCGTATTAAATGCATTTTTTTAGGTCCAACTTCAAAACAACAATGCTCAATACAGTCTCTTCATCCATGAACTTTTTTTTTGCACCAAAGGGGCATGCTATTCCATACTGAAAGGGTTTAAAAAACTGCTGAGCTTTTACCTTGACTGAAGCACAGAGACATTTACCAACCAACCGGCGCAGAGCTTTCTTCCACTGCTATGGGTCGGACATCATAAGGGTACCCTAGTTTTGACTTATTCCAGGCTGTAAGGTTGCCCCCAGCCAAATAGGCAGTGATTTCAACAGGTGCCTTACCTGCAGCCAGAAGATTGAAAACTGCCCTGAGTGGATGCAAAATTAGGGTCTGCAAAGGCACTTCTGCTGTATCTATAAGATGCTATATATGGAACCCAGAAGGCCCAGCAGCAGTTAGCTTGGGGAACGAATGCAAGTTTGCCATGAGATTGATCTCTGATGGGATTGAGGTTGATGAATCATAAGGGATTGGAGCTGTAGGGCATTCACTCTGGGGGTGTTTGGTTTCCAAAAGCCTCCAGGTCTCTTCATTGTTGGGTGCAAGGCCAGGTGATACCAAGGTCTGGCAAGCTTTGCTGTACAACCCATCTTGGGCGAGGGAAATAGCTGATGTAACTACAGGGCCTCACCCATCTTGGGCCAGGGAAATAGCTGATGTAACTATAGGGCCTCACCCATCTTGGGCCAGGGAAATAGCTGATGTAACTACAGGGCCTCACCCATCTTGGGCCAGGGAAATAGCAGATGTAACTTGCTGATGTCCTTGGTACGATGTAGTGTATTAGTGCTCAATGCCCATGATAGTTTGGTAAGGGTGAGTTTCTAAAACCCGCAAATGAGGCTAAATATGCTGATGGAGCAAGATTAACAGCACACCTTGAGATTGTGCATTGGAAAATTGTCCTCTGCATGTGATGATCTGAGTGTGTGTTTGGGTTTTCTCCCATTGGAGATGCTGAAGTTTATCAGCCACAACCGGTCTGAAGCCCAAAACCTCCTGTCAAAGCTTGCGGATGTCGGCTTGGTGGATCCACAGGCTGCACTAACCCTGCTCCATATGTGTGGTGGTTTCTGCCTGCTTGCTCACCTCTCACGTACCACACCTCCATCATTATCTGGTGCAGCCCTCCAGTTGTATGACCAAGATGTTCGTAGGTGCTTCTCCTCCTGCACTGCTGTGGACACTTCAGATGCCGCTTAGAGACAGGCAATTCTAGGCCTTAGTAAGGGAGGATTAGGGCTTCGCTCACTATACCAACATGCACCTGCAGCATATATAGCCTCCATTTGCTCAGCTGGGTAGAGATAAATCTTAACTTCTGTTCTGCAGTTGCAGATTTTAATTCTGCTGCTCCACCTGATAATGCACTGCAAATTCACTCAGCGTCTCTGGTCTCCCAAAAAGAACTATTGCTTTAATAAGAAAAAAATAACATTCAACTTCAATCTTGGCACTGTAGATTTAAATAATAATAAAATATTGGTGTTTGGGAATTTTTTGAAACAGGTTGCCAAGCCTCTAGACTACATCCACTCAAAGAAGCTCATATTTCGTGACCTTAAACCAGGAAACATATTGGTGTGGAAGTAGTCTCATCCAGAAACCCAATGGAATTCTGATACGGAAGCTTGCTGCCTATGGGATATGTCAATAGTACACTCCTCAGGATGTGAGAGGGGGGATCCATATTTACCACCAGAAGTACCTCTTCACAGTGGTCAGCACAAAGCTAGATGTCTACTCTTTTGGAATGCTCATGTACTACTTGTTCACCTTTCCAGAATGAGACAAGACCTCAAAGTGCTCTACTTCAAAAAGCGAAAAGACCCTCTTTATCGTTCAAGGTAAGGCAATGATTCTGGTACTTTACATAATGATTCATACCACCAGCAATGCCCTCCCTCTCACTGGCTGCTGGAACTAATGTGTTGGTGCTGGAGTGAATATCCTTACCACAGGCCTGATATTAAAGAAGTACTCACAGTACTTGAGGATGGTGTAATGTCACAGCTTGTTTCAGCCTTTCTGATTATGAGCAATACTTCAAGCATGGTAGTTTCTGCATCTGTGATACATGTGTAATGAGTACGCGCTTGCGCATTGAACCCATGGAATCAGGTGATAGACTGCTTGTGCATATATAGTCTATATTTTCTGATGTTAGTCAGTTCTATATACTTGCAACTTGCTGCTATTAAGTTGCTACCATGCTATCTCGTCACATTGGCGTAGTCGGCTAGACGACATGGCACAGCGACCGCTGGTGCTGCCTGAACCGTACGACGGTGTGACAGGGAGCTGGCCAGAGTGGGCGGCACACTTCGAAAACGTAGCTATCGTCAACAAGTGGGAGAGTGAAGATGACAAATTGAAATGGCTGCGCGTACGACTGACGGGGAAGGCCCAAACCGCCTTCATGCGGTTCCCGGGAGCTGTCAGAGAGAAATTTAGTGAGCTATGGTAGCCCTTAACAAGCGTTTCAACCCTGACAGCAAGCGTGAGCTGTACGTAGCGGAACTTAATTCGAGAAAGAGGCGAAAAGACGAGGACTGGGCGTCGTTTGGTGATGCCTTGAAGGTACTTGCGGACAAGGCCTACGGAGACTTAGAAGACAAAGCAAGAGAGCGCCTCGCCTTGAACCAGTTTCTGACAGAAATAGGAAACCCTCAAGTCGCATTCGGGGTAAAGCAGAAGGGCCCAAAGACAGTCAAGGATGCTGTCATTGCGACAATAGAGCTGGAGTCATATCTTACAACTGCTGATGTCCTACGAGTTAGCGCTACAGTTCCCCTACCAGACAGCGTGCAGGAATGTAA
The DNA here is from genome assembly GCA_949361645.1 of Spongilla lacustris. Taxonomy (NCBI): domain Eukaryota; kingdom Metazoa; phylum Porifera; class Demospongiae; order Spongillida; family Spongillidae; genus Spongilla; species Spongilla lacustris. The sequence continues at coordinate 364,032 of OX442421.1, forward strand.
CGCTGCAGCTGTGGCTGTGGTTACACCTCGTGCAGATACTTCCCGTGGAGGAGACGACTCACTGACTGAAACTTTGAAGGCACTGAATGAAAGGCTGCACCATTTGGACATAGATAGATAAATACTCTATTATCTATGATTTGGAGCTGCGCATGGACAGCGAGAAGGGAAGCCCGAGGCAGTACGTGGACGCGGAGCAGAGGAAAAAGTGGGCTACCGCAAAGACATGCTGGACCTGTGGTAGAAAGGGACACATAGCGCGTTTTTGCCGGAGTCGTGGAGTCGAACAGCAGTCGGGAAACTCCAGCCCCTCGATGGTAAAGGCCAACCACTCGAGGGACAACGCCTAAAGGCCAAAGAAAGTCCTGTCATTGTACCTACCCTGTCTGTGTCATGTGAAAGTAGCTATTGTATTAAGGGTGCAATTTTGTCTGTTCCTGTTGAATTTGTTTTAGATACTGGAGCCGCCGTGTCGCTGATACGTGAAGATGTCTGGAACCGGATCTCCAAAGAATCACCAGGGGGACCGCGGCTCCAAGAGTGGAAGGGCAAGAGACTGGTTGGTGTCAACGGTTCCCCATTGTCTGTGAGGGGCTTCGGGAAATTTCAGGTGTTTCTGGAAGGCTGGAATGTGCCACTGGATGTGATGCTCATTGTTACCAGTGACCTCACCGTTCACGAAGCCATCCTTGGGCTGGATTTTGTAGAAGAGCATAAATGTCTGATCGACTGCAGTAGAAAGCTCCTGGCTTTTCCACGTGACGGTCCATCTGTGCAGATCCAGTGCCGCCCTAGCTCTCACACTGCAGCTGCCCTCGGGGAGACTGTCGGGCTGTTGACTGCGGAGAAAATTGTGGTACCGCCAGGCAGTGAAATGGAGCTGATGGTGAAGCAGACAAGTGGAGCTACCGGGGGTACATGGTTCGTTGAGAGTGATGTTTCCAGTCGGCTCGGAGTGATTGTTGCTAGAGGGTTGGTATGTCCCAACAGAAATGGCCTGGTTCCCGTACGTGTACTTAACCCACGCGATGAAGAGGTCGTTCTTATCAAAGGAGTGCATTTGGCAAAGATGGAGCTTATCGACGACGACTGCACTGTCAATGTCTCAGCAATTAGTAAGAAGTCTAATTTATCGCAAGAAGACCAGTCAACCTTGTGGAAGATGGTGTGTGAATCTGGGAACTACACTAGTGACGCTGAAAAGGAGCAGCTGTATGCACTTTTGATGGAATACTCTGATGTGTTCTCTCTCAGCAGCGGTGAAATGGGTCGAACCGCAGTGACGAAGCATCATATCAACACTGGCGATGCTCAACCAGTCCACCTCCTTCCTCGCCGCATTCCACAGGCTCGCAGGGATGAAGTGAAACGACTCATTCAAGAAATGCTAGACCAAGGAGCCATTCAGCATTCGGAAAGCCCGTGGTCCTCACCTGTGGTCCTCGCAAAGAAGAAGGATGGGTCGACCAGATTTTGTATCGACTACAGGAAGGTGAATGAAGTCACACGGAAGGACGCGTACCCGCTACCGCGAGTGGACGATACATTGGACACTCTTGTCGGGTCGAAATACTTCTCGACGCTGGATCTTGCTAGTGGCTACTGGCAGGTGGAAGTTGCTGAGAACGACCAACCCAAGACGACGTTCACCACATCGGAAGGATTATTCCAATTTCGTGTAATGCCTTTCGGGCTATGCAACGCACCCGCCACTTTCCAGCGGCTAATGGATCGAGTTCTGAGTGGTCTGAAATGGTCTACCTGCCTTGTGTACTTCGACGATATTATGGTAGTAGGGACATCCTTTGCAGACCACCTGTCCAATATCGGTGGCGTTCTTGCAAGGCTCCGGGGGGCGGGGCTGAAGCTGAAACCAGGAAAGTGTCGTCTCTGCAAGGAACGTGTTGCCTTTCTTGGACATATTGTGTCAGCCGAGGGAATCACCACCGACCCGAGCAAAACGGAGGCAGTTGCAAAATGGCCCACCCCACAGTCCCGACGAGAAGTGCAGCAATTTCTAGGACTCGCGAACTACTACAGACGATTCGTGAAGAATTTTGCAGCCATTGCTGGACCACTTCAGCGTCTCACTGAGAAGAATAGCAATTTTGAATGAACCATAGAGTGTCAGCATGCCTTTGATAAATTGGGTGCATGTTTGGTCTCTTCCCCTGTCCTTTCCTACCCAGACTATAGTAGGAGATTCGTGCTGGACACGGACGCCAGTGATACTGGCATTGGAGCTGTTCTGTCGCAGGTGAAGGATGATGGCTCTGAAGTGGTTACTGCGTATGCCAGTCGCTCATTGAGCCGACCTGAGAGGCGATATTGCGTGACTCGGAAGGAGTTATTGGCATTCGTGGAATTTGTTCACCACTTCCGACACTACTTGCTGGGGAGGGAGTTTACTCTCAGAACTGACCACAATTCGCTGGTCTGGGTGCGGAATTTTAAAGAACCTGAAGGTCAGCTGGCCCGCTGGCTGGGGAAACTAGAAGAGTACAACTTCACGATAGTTCATCGCCGGGGTGCTTTGCACAACAATGCGGACGCGTTGTCACGCATACCTTGTAGACAGTGTGGGAGGGACAACCATAATAAGGACGAGGTGCCTTCGGATGATGAGCAAACTGTACGGGTTCTTGTTCCCCTACCTGTGTCACAAGATCCTGGAAACATGGGGCATCATCAGCTTGATGACGATCAGATCCAGCCAGTGTACCTTGCGGTGCAGAATGGGCACCAACCCCCTCTGGATGTAACGAAGTCTTGGAGTCGAGAGAGTCGCATGCTACTACAACAATGGGAATCTCTTCGCATTAAAAATGGTATTCTGTGGAGAAGGAGACTTGGCGGAAATGAATCCGACCTTCAGCTTGTGCTCCCGACTGAATTTCAGGCAGACGTCTTGCGGAGTCTTCATGAGGGGGCTACGTCTGCCCACCTGGGCGAAGAGAAGATGCTGCAACAGTTAAAGGAGCGCTTCTATTGGCCGGGATGTACCGATGCGGTCAAAGATTATACCCCGTTGAAGTTAGCCGCACGTTCCTCAGCCGCACATTCCAAAATGAATAAAATTAACATTCCACAAGCGGCGGCCGTAGTATGCGCGCCCTTGTGGATATATCCGGATACTCGATACACAACACGAGCGGTTATGAACGCTGGACCAAGTGAGGACGTAAGTGTACACATGTACATGCACATGCTGATAGCTATACCTAAAAATGAATGCTACTCCATCCCACGGTACGGTGTTTTGTGCTGGCATATCTTAGCACGACTTTAGGACCGTGGCTACGTCCCATGCTAGCCTACCAGGGTGACAGCACAAAAACACCAAGGTACCAGTATACCTGCATGACAGAAACATCACCCATGACCCACTTGACATATGTGAGCACAAGGTACGGGTTTGGCCCCTCCCACTTTAGGACCGTCCCTTGATAGCCTACCAGGGTGACAGCACAAAAACACCAAGGTACCAGTACACTTGCATGACAGAAACATCACCCATGACCCACTTGACATATGTGAGCACAAGGTATGGGCTTGGCCCCTCCCACTTTAGGACCGTCGCTTGATAGCCTACCAGGGTGACAGCACAAAAACACCAAGGTACCAGTACACTTGCATGACAGAAACATCACCCATGACCCACTTGACATATGTGAGCACAAGGTATGGGCTTGGCCCCTCCCACTTTAGGACCGTCGCTTGATAGCCTACCAGGGTGACAGCACAAAAACACCAAGGTACCAGTACACCTGCATGACAGAAACATCACACATGACTCACTTGACATATGTGAGTACAAGGTATGGGTTTGGCCCCTCCCACTTTAGGACCGTGGCTACGTCCCTTGCTAGCCTACCAGGGTGACAGCACAAAAACACCAAGGTACCAGTATACCTGTATGACAGAAACATCACCCATGACCCACTTGACAAATGTGAGCACAAAGTATGGGTTTGGCCCCTCCCACTTTAGGACCGTGGCTACGTCCCTTGCTAGCCTACCAGGGTGACAGCACAAAAACACCAAGGTACCAGTATACCTGCATGACAGAAACATCACCCATGACCCACTTGACATATGTGAGCACAAGGTATGGGTTTGGCCCCTCCCACTTTAGGACCGTGGCTACGTCCCTTGCTAGCCTACCAGGGTGACAGCACAAAAACACCAAGGTACCAGTACACCTGCATGACAGAAACATAACCCATGACCCACTTGACATATGTGAGCACAAGGTATGGGCTTGGCCCCTCCCACTTTAGGACCGTCGCTTGATAGCCTACCAGGGTGACAGCACAAAAACACCAAGGTACCAGTACACCTGCATGACAGAAACATCACACATGACCCACTTGACATATGTGAGCACAAGGTATGGGTTTGGCCCCTCCCACTTTAGGACCGTGGCTACGTCCCTTGCTAGCCTACCAGGGTGACAGCACAAAAACACCAAGGTACCAGTACACCTGCATGACAGAAACATCACCCATGACCCACTTGACATATGTAAGCACAAGGTATGGGTTTGGCCCCTCCCACTTTAGGACCGTGGCTACGTCCCTCGATAGCCTATCAGAGTGACAGCACAAAAACACCAAGGTACCAGTATACCTGCATGACAGAAACATCACCCATGACCCACTTGACATATGTGAGCACAAGGTATGGGCTTGGCCCCTCCCATTTTAGGACCGTCCCTTGATAGCCTACCAGGGTGACAGCACAAATACACCAAGGTACCAGTACACCTGCATGACAGAAACATCACCCATGACCCACTTGACATATGTGAGCACAAGGTATGGGCTTGGCCCCTCCCACTTTAGGACCGTGGCTACGTCCCTTGCTAGCCTACCAGGGTGACAGCACAAAAACACCAAGGTACCAGTATACCTGCATGACAGAAACATCACCCATGACCCACTTGACATATGTGAGCACAAGGTATGGGTTTGGCCCCTCCTACTTTAGGACCGTCCCTTGATAGCCTACCAGGGTGACAGCACAAAAACACCAAGGTACCAGTATACCTGCATGACAGAAACATCACCCATGACCCACTTGACATATGTGAGCACAAGGTATGGGCTTGGCCCCTCCCACTTTAGGACCGCCGCTTGATAGCCTACCAGGGTGACAGCACAAAAACACCAAGGTACCAGTACACCTGCATGACAGAAACATCACACATGACCCACTTGACATATGTGAGCACAAGGTATGGGCTTGGCCCCTCCCACTTTAGGACCGTGGCTACGTCCCTTGCTAGCCTACCAGGGTGACAGCACAAAAACACCAAGGTACCAGTATACCTGCATGACAGAAACATCACCCATGACCCACTTGACATATGTGAGCACAAGGTATGGGTTTGGCCCCTCCTACTTTAGGACCGTCCCTTGATAGCCTACCAGGGTGACAGCACAAAAACACCAAGGTACCAGTATACCTGCATGACAGAAACATCACCCATGACCCACTTGACATATGTGAGCACAAGGTATGGGCTTGGCCCCTCCCACTTTAGGACCGCCGCTTGATAGCCTACCAGGGTGACAGCACAAAAACACCAAGGTACCAGTACACCTGCATGACAGAAACATCACCCATGACCCACTTGACATATGTGAGCACAAGGTATGGGCTTGGCCCCTCCCACTTTAGGACCGTGGCTACGTCCCTCGATAGCCTATCAGGGTGACAGCACAAAAACACCAAGGTACCAGTATACCTGCATGACAGAAACATCACCCATGACCCACTTGACATATGTGAGCACAAGGTATGGGCTTGGCCCCTCCCACTTTAGGACCGTCCCTTGCTAGCCTACCAGGGTGACAGCACAAAAACACCAAGGTACCAGTACACCTGCATGACAGAAACATCACACATGGCCCACTTGACATATGTGAGCACAAGGTATGGGTTTGGCCCCTCCCACTTTAGGACCGCGGCTACGTCCCTTGCTAGCCTACCAGGGTGACAGCACAAAAACACCAAGGTACCAGTACACCTGAATGACAGAAACATCACCCATGACCCACTTGACAAATGTGAGCACAAGGTATGGGTTTGGCCCCTCCCACTTTAGGACCGTCCCTTGCTAGCCTACCAGGGTGACAGCACAAAAACACCAAGGTACCAGTACACTTGCATGACAGAAACATTACCCATGACCCACTTGACATATGTGAGCACAAGGTATGGGCTTGGCCCCTCCCACTTTAGGACCGTCGCTTGATAGCCTACCAGGGTGACAGCACAAAAACACCAAGGTACCAGTACACCTGCATGACAGAAACATCACACATGGCCCACTTGACATATGTGAGCACAAGGTATGGGCTTGGCCCCTCCCACCTTAGGACCGTGGCTACGTCCTTTGCTAGCCTACCAGGGTGACAGCACAAAAACACCAAGGTACCAGTACACCTGCATGACAGAAACATCACACATGGCCCACTTGACATATGTGAGCACAAGGTATGGGCTTGGCCCCTCCCACCTTAGGACCGTGGCTACGTCCTTTGCTAGCCTACCAGGGTGACAGCACAAAAACACCAAGGTACCAGTGCACCTGCATGACAGAAACATCACACATGGCCCACTTGACATATGTGAGCACAAGGTATGGGCTTGGCCCCTCCCACTTTAGGACCGTGGCTACGTCCCTTGCTAGCTTACCAGGGTGGCAGCACAAAAACACCAAGGTACATGTACACCTGCCTGACAGAAGCATCACACATGACTAACTACGTATGGAAGAGCTGTGTCTGTATATGTAATTCTATTTGTCTGTACTTGGTGAAGAGGAGCTAGTGTCATACGTGTACTTGTACTTATTTTTTAAAAGTCTTGTCTGTATGTATGTGTGTATGTGTACTTATTGAAGATATGTGTGTATTCATGTATGCATTCACCCATGTGTTCTGTCTCACACGCATGCAGTTCGGCTCCTGGATGGTTCGTCAGGGAGCCTTTCTCTGTTGTCCTCAGCAGCAAGCTCTACTTGTGAACAAGAAGCATTAACCAACAGTTGCTAATGTTTTATTTTGTGTTTGTAACATGTTGCTTTGTAATGATGATGATCATGGCTGTCATATGCACAACACGAGTACAGATGGTCAATGTAGTTTAGTCCTATTTGATTGGTCAATAATCCCTAAAAACAGATTGGTTAGGATCATTCTGTCAGCGCAGCTGTAGTAATTGATGTTGTAAATTTACACATATATATGTGTACACACATACATATCAGTGTAATCAATTTTCTGAACATACTACTGCTGGAACTATTGAGGCCTGGAACTACATCCTAAAACGAATAGACCACAAAGAAAAGCTGATGAGACCAGATGTGTGCATTCAGAAGCACTACCCTGTAATAGTAGGAAGGCGGCGTCAGTACTGTGATGACTTAAAATCAAAAAACAGGAAACGCGTTAAGGTTGGCAAAACCTTTTCCAGTATTGCAGCTAGTTTGTTAATATTACTATATGCAGCAATCTATAAAGGTTAAGCCATCTCGTCCTTTGCTTGAGAAGTGGTCTAAAAGGAAGAAAGAAAATGCAGCTCCAAATCCATCACTTGGTTACTTTCAACAGAAACCATCTACGCTATGGAGCCATCTATTTTCTGTCTCAAGGTAGAAAATAAAGTAATTTAAACCTATTTATGTAACTTGTATATCCAGCCAGGATACAGCAGACATAACAGACATACCTGAAATAAGCACAGACTGAAGAGAGCTATAAGAATTTTAATTTCATATATGCTGTGCCTATAAAATATAGCGGTCTTTAGTACTTTACAATTCTTTGTATAGATCGTAATGTACTAGTATATAAACGATTAAAATTAATTGAGAATGGTTTACATTTTTATACCATTATACAATAAATAGATGCTACATGTCTTGATGGGTCTTACTATTGTCAGGAAACCTGAAGCATTGATTATTCCTGAGGGTACAGCCCCAGGGTGTCTGATTTGCAGAAGCACAGAGTAGTGTTATATTACCAAGGTAGACAGAAAATGCAGTACGCATTTTAAAAATACTATATAATTGCAGGCAATGTGAAATGTATCATGCAAAAGCCACAGGATGTTCTACTTATGAACTGTGTGCTATAGTGGTACTGATGAGGATACATAATGATTGTATTCTTGTAAGTCATAACAATTTTACTTTCAGCTTCATCATGGAAAGTATGCAAACAAGGGGCACTGTAAGGAGTATAAAGTTATTACATGCTGAGGTACAATGCTCTCATCCAGATTCATGTATTGTCAGAAGCAGAGATGAGTGGATTAGTTACAGTGACTCAATAGTCAGGAAGATATCAACTCCTAACTATAACTCATCCAGATATGTTCAGGTATTGATATCGCAATGTACATGTATCACTTGAAATGTTTTGCCTCAATTGCAGAATAATGTTTGTATTGCTATATACACTGCTCCTATGAGCACTGTGAGTTATGATTGATATGTAGTTTATAATGCGACCCAACAATCCGTTGGTATGTATGTAGTGTACAATTCAATTATCAAGCTTATAGCATAAAAAGACATCTATTTCTACTACATTGACAACATAATATCAGTAAGTACAAAGCATGCATTATGTACAACACATTAATATAAGCTCAGTGTACATAAAGGTTATAACCCAGGAGAGTGATTACTTAATCATTGGCCTTAACCAAGTGTCAGATATGATAGTTTAGGTTTATTATTTGTTATTCAAGATCTGTTGTACTGATATGGTATCAAAGATGATTGACAGTGTAAATAGTACATGTGTTACAAATCTATCATATTTTTATTCAGCCCATTCTTCACAAAGATAGTTCTGTTTCTGTTATAGCTAATGCAAAATTGTTAAGCAATGCTCAAATAATAATGGCGACTGGTATGTTAATATATATATGCCTTACAGGTGAACTGTAGTTTATCTCAACAACTTGAACTTGAGGTTCTGCTAAAACCTGTAACGAAACTTGTTATGCATATGTACCTCTATACCATTTCATCAAGGATTTGCACAGAGTACCAATTCCACATGCAATGTTCCAGTTGCAGAGGCAAGATCACATAAGCTTGGCATCTGGGATGTGGATGGACTCAAAAGTGATTTCTGCATACTTGGAGTTAGTTCTGCAAACTGCACATAAGGTGTGGATTGCATAACCATAGTAAAAGTTATACCTAAATTTGACTCCCACAGAAAGGGAAAAATATCATGTGTTTTGATCCTTCATTTTTGCCCTCATTTAAGTCTAAGGGATATCAAGGTGTGAATAGGTATTCCAAGGTTTGTATCACATTTAACTGAGTACCATTGTTGATTTCCTGTTTATATGAAGAGTAAACGTTTATTGGAGGTCGAGTGTGATGTCCTTATGTTTCCAATACATAAACCATTGCATTGGAGCTTAATAGTATATATATAATAAAAATTCTTTGTTTGGCTTGTTATTTTACTTGTATCGTAGGTAGTGTACCCACAAACATGCACCATTGTAGGAATTGATTCCCTCCACAACAGTGATGAGGATGCAGTGAACTGGATATGGTAAACAGATTATAAACGTACTTGAAATATGGCCGGTTGTCAGTAAGATATTTTAATCAGGTTATACATCAACAATGATGTACAATTCTACAAAAATGGTATTTTAGCAAGTTCTGACTGGATTTATAATGATTCATTGGTATGTAATTTCTATCTTTGTGGTTTGAGTACATATATGAGTGATTTATTTTTATATAACTACTGCATGGTGCTAAGTCTACATATATGTTTGAGCGTTATACATTTTCATGCAGAATACCAATTGGCCCAAACAGGAAAATACAAAGGACTGTGTGTGTTTACATGTCTTGTAAGTGTGGTTATAAAGGGGGGCTAAATGAAATGCTTATGGCTGTGTCCCTTGCAATTGCATGCATATCTCACAACAGGCAGCTAGACTTGTTGCAGAAAATACAGCACTGCAATATACCCAGGTATCCTACTATTGTGAATAACAGCTTATTGAATTTCTAATATACATCGGCTTACAGAACCTGGTGCATAACTTTTGGCTTCAGATGGTGCATGAGCTTTCAGAAGGTGTCTTGTATCCACTAAGGACATTAACAGGTCAGTATACTGATCACATCATAGCAGTAAGGCCCATCGTTAATATGGTTTATAAGAGGAACCTAGCAAGTTGACTGAACAAGAGGTATATGACTAAATGATAACCAGAAATGCCTAAAACAATGCTTAATAACTGCTTATGTATAGGGTGACACAGCTTCATTATCGTCAAACAACACTAGTATTTATAATGAAGCCATTTTTACACCAAAAAATGGTAAGAGACATGCAACCTGAAGTACATGGTATGTGTTAATTCGTATTGCATATATATATGCATGTAGCAGACTGCCCTTCTGTTCAGAGTGACGACCAAAATCATATAGTGACAATCCTGTTGATAATGTTGAAACTGATAATACAAGTTCTGACATTGATAGTGATGGTGGAAAAGGCTGCAATACTACCAAAGATGTGGATAACTTCCTAGTTCCATCATACTGTAATCAACCAGATGTAGATGATATGTATGCTCTTAAGTGGGGCCTACACCATTATATGAAGTACTTTCCCAGAATGAAACGACCCCCTTACACGAAATATCAATGAGAGCTTTTTGTATATGTGTGATTTAATGATTCTTCTCGGCACGAACCGTATATAAAAATTTTACGCTGATCAGCGTATTCGGCATGAAACCGTTAACAGCCACAGGAGCCGAACCAGGGTTGAGAATTTGAACTATCAGATGATTGCAACTCACTTGCAACAATGATCGCACCACCAATGCCCATGATTTTCCATCAACGTGTCCAGTGGCTCCAACAACAGAGCACCTGCTTCCCTTTTGTCAAAGGCAGAGGCAGGGATGTACATCTGACAGCAAGCTGGTACAGTCCCCGTTTCCGAAATACTCACAAAATACACATCTTCTGCCACCCTTGTATGATTAAACTGCACTATACTTTCCCATCAATGACAAAGGTATGTTGTTGTAGATCTACTACACATGCGTGTTTAGTCAAAAAATCAACCCCTAGTATACATTCTTGTGTGAGATGCTTTGTAACAAGCACCATGTGTCTTCTAGTCACCCCTCCTATGGTTATACTTACTTCACCGTGCCCCACCAACTCCAACTTTTCTCCATTGCCTGCCACAACAGAGTGAACTGGGTCTTTGATTGTCTTTGGAGATTGTTGCACTTTTTTCCACACGTCTTCATGAACCAAAGTGACAGCCGACCCTGTATCTATAAATATCTTTATAACAAGTTTACCAAGCTTTCCATCAACTGACAAACAAGACCCCACAGCTGCAGTTTCGACTGAGTTCTTTCATTTCGGACAATTTTGCTTTATATGACCACGCTTGCCACAGTACCAGCACACAATGCCATCATTCCTTTTCTGTGCCGCTGCATCGTTTGGGCGTGATCTCGGATACGTTCTTCCATTGTTTGTGGCTGCCAGCTGTAATTTCAATGTCTCAATCTGCTTACCTAGCTGTTCCACTTTGGTTGCCAGACGACTTGGTTATGTGGTATTAGTTATAGCAGCAACAGCCTCGCTCTTGCTCTCGGAGTCATCTACTTTACCAACCGCCATCATCTCCACCTTAGCTGAAACATTGTGTAGTCTTTTTTGCAATTCTTCCACTCCCTGATATTGGCAAGCCAGCTGCAATGCTTTGTTTAGTGTCTTTGGTCTTTCACGCATTAGTCTTAGCTGAGCAGCAGAGGAACGAATACCACGAATAAATTGATCCCTTACGAGTTCGTTCAACTGTTCCGCCGGTCACTGCTGAAATTTAAACTGCCATTCCTGGTCATTACCCGCTGGGGTTGTATTGATCCATTAAGCACTTCAATGTCGTGCTATATTCAGAGCTTCCGTCATAATGAAATGGTTCGTCATCCAAAAGAGGAAGAACCTCACCTGTCCACTGGTCTTCTGTTATTTTTGCCTGACGGGCATAAAGCTCGAAGAATCTCTTGCGCCAAAATACAAGATCCGCTCCCGCTGAAAACGGGAAGGTGGTCGTAAACTCATTCTTACTACTTGCATCTGTCCCAACAGAGTGTGTAGTGGGTGCCTGCACCTCACTACTTTGTTCCTCCATACCACTCCGACACTAATGTAGTGACCCCTGACTCAACAAGTAGTGACTAGTTAAGAAAGACAATAGTAGTACAAAAGGTACAGCATTTATACACACATATGCACATGCCCACAACAAATAGGTCAGATTCCGTCAGACAGTCACATGTTTTCAGACACCAGCCTGGGACACTAGAGTACACAAAGCACAAGCTACAGGCAGTCAGAGAGTAAGTAAATGCTAAGTTCTTTGTGCGTAACCGCAAGCCCAATTCTAGTATGAATACCTTACAAGTGCTTGTAAGGAAACTTTCGACATGCGCATGAGAGAAGTAGAGGCTTGTGCTCGACCTCCATCAGACCTCTGCCAGGCGAAAAATGCCTTTCTAACTACATCAGGAAAATCCCTTTGATCCTGCCAACTTGAACTATGTATAGTTATTTTTTGACAAAGTTGTATTTCAGCTGCAATTTCATTAAAGTGTGCCGTTAAAATATTACTGGCATGGTTCAGGGTTTGGGGCACTAGCCTTCAAGTATACTGGATTTGAAACGATTCGAATACATGACGTGTACAGAGTCTGCACACGTTCATCTAACGTATGCAGAAAGGTGACAACGAATACACTGAATCCATATGTAGACCACGATTTTGTACGTGTAAGTGAAGTTTTCACTCTGAGACATATACAGATCCCGCATTCGACACGTGTGAAAAACAGCCCATGTGTCAAGTGCAGACGTGTATCGATCAATATCTGTGCCATATGGTATATGGCATACGCCGTGCTGAGTACGATTTCAACTAAAATCGGCTGAAAGTCAAATGGTCGAAGTATTCGTGACATATGCGTGGGAGTGCTCCATCCATCCCAGGGACCAGCCAGCCAGCATTTTTAATAAAGCGCCTATATTTCATTAGATGAGGTAATTGATTTTGCAAGACCTAGCATCAAGGGTGGATATAGCGGTTGGACATAGAACAAAATCCGACCAAAATTGTACAATGTCAGCCCAAGTTGACCATTGTTGGACAAAAGTGCCGATAGTTTCTATGATTGTTTGCACAAACATAACCACTGAAAATACATAAAGCAATTTCATTCCAAGCCAATGAACGCAATTTTTAATCGTTTGTTCCAAATGGCAAAGAAGCAGTCGAAAAGGAATGCTTTAAAAAGTGGCAATCCGCATATGAAAAGGAACATCAGTCGCCCTTGTGGTTACGCTGTGGTGTAGACAGCAGTGATAAGTCTACAGTCGATCTGCTGTGGTGCTACTCTGCTGCTGGCACAGACAACCACAAGACTAGCTGTATTGTGGATCATGCCACTTGAGAACCCACTTTCGATCGAAGCAAGCAAAAGCCAATGCTGTACCCTTCCTACTTTTTCACCTATTGTTCAGACTCTATGCACAACAGATTATACCTCACGAAAGCATTGCAAAAACGTTTTGAAATATCATTGTGATAGCAACAGTAATGATACTGTACTGAGCTTATGTATTGGACATATTTAGCAATGTCAGACCATGTCTGTGACCATCTCCAAAGATGGTATGACATTATGTCAGGCCATTTCTGAAACCTTATATCCACCATTGAGCATGCCATAACAACGAAGAATACATTTCTAAAAGCATCAACTTTGAATCGCATTCACAAAATAGTAAGTACTAGGAATGGACCAGGAAGAAAAAAGTACAAGGGGACATTCAGCTGAGGACCTATGCTTTCAACTCAAATCTATATACCTTGCAATCGAACATAATGGGAACTGGTAGCGTGAAGAGGCCCAACCAAATTCTACATAGCGGGAATTAGTGGCAGTGCATAAAGTGCTTGAGGCAATAGCAAGCAGGCTAAGAAATTGCAGGGTATGCTGGTTTACTGACAACCAAAATGTTGCACATTTGTTTCTAGTTGGTAGTCGAAAGGGGCATTTGCAGTTAGAATCAATCAACAATCACGTACATATACTAACAAAGCAAAGCAAGATATGCTGGACGCACAATATCAAGGTTTAACTTTAATGTTACCACAACATTGTACGACATAACAACAAGATTGCTGAGCGGTGCTTATCGTCCAAAGAACAATGGCAAGGGAACAGGGAATCAATCCTGGAAAGGGTCGAGCATAAGAAAAGAAGAAAATGCCTGTGATTGTACTAGCTAACAAGGTCGGAGGCATAAACTTGTGCTACCCACTAACGGACATGGACGCAGGCATGAATGGGAATGTCATTGTTACGCGCGATCGATGGATTTGCGCGATCCATCGATTGCGCTGCGCCATCAATGGATCCATTGATCGCGCACCTATCGATCGATCGCGCAACCATCGATCGATCGCGCACTACTGCGCTTGCGTGATCGATGGATGGAATTTGTGCACGTGCTTTGGTGTGAAACAGTACTTCAGTTGGCATTACTTGAAGCCAGTTGCTTCATTCGCTACAATCGCTTCGTGTTGCGATGGGTCCGCTTTTCAAGGAGCGCATGATGGCTATTGCTACCGCCAAAGCAGCCTCGACTAAGAGCTGCGTTTTAAGTCACGAAAGGTTCGAAGCCATCATCCACCATCTATCGTCCCCACAAGACAAAGTTGATCCCCATTTCAAGCAATGGGTTAAAAGTAGAAAATTTCAACTTGCTGATCTACATAGACTGGGACTTTTCAAGGTGCTTGTAATTCCAAACAAGGTTTGTATATAACTGATAGTTGCATAAACTTGTATGTAACTTAAAACCTATCATTGTAGGAGGATGGTGTGAAATTTTTGCGTGTTGTACATGCAAATCAGCTATGTGACATCGTTCAGGCTGTTCATGCAGATGAGTTGAAGCATAGTGGCTACAAGAAGGTGTTAAACTATGTAAGTGCATCCTCGAGATTTCGTAAACGTGTTAACAATGTTGAAAGAACTTGCATTTATATGTTAGGATGACTTTCATCTGTCCCTTCAGACTTAGATCTATACGTATTTGTAGATTAGGTTGACTGAGGGAGGGTAAAATTTAGAAAAATATAAACAATACCATGTTGATAGCTGGTAGGTAACATTCGAGCCGTAGTGTTACACCTGACAGGAGAGGGTAGTATAGTCACTGGAGAACATAACATTTTCCTTACACTGGATTTAATTGCAGTATAATGTTGATTAGTCCTTCAGTGATTGTAACTGTAATTGCATATAGTACTTATAATGTGCATGTGAGGGGACTATTGGTAAGTAAGACCTAGTAAGGTTCACAGCAGCTTTGATCTGAATTTGGATTTCATTATGGCATGCATTATTTTTCCTTATGAAGGTGCAACGTCATTACTTTGGAATAACAAGAGGCCACACACTGTCCTGTCTGCCAGCTAAGTCAGCCACAAAACACAAGGCCTCCATTACATCCAATAATTGAGAAGGACTTTCTGGATAGAATTCAAGTAGATCTCATAGATATGAGACACAGTCCCGACAATGAGTATAACTACATAGGCTCCAAATTTCATGTGCTTTTTCCCTTGAAACGGAAGACAGCAGAAGAAGTGTCATACATGTTACAAGAACGTGTATTGGCGTATTTGGGCCCACCTAAGATATTTCACTCTGACAATGGACGAGAATTTGTCAACAACCTGATTCGTGCTACGTTCGATGGTATAGTGTAGCTGTTGTGCGTGGAGACATTACATTGTCGCTTCGTGAGGCAGCCCTGAAATTTAATCCATGTAATAAGTTCACCAAATCCTGCTGCAAATGTTCAAGTGGGTGCAAAACAAATGTAAAATAAATGGAATACAGTGCACCTCCATCTGTCGTAATGCTACAGTTTGCACAAACACTCAAGTGCCAACACAGGCATCAAGAGCACCCTTATTGTCACCAGGTGATAGAGCAATACTTGACAAAACTGAATGGTTGAGTGATATGCATATGGAGGCTGCTAATGTACTACTCAGAGAAGCATTTCCTGCAGTTGACGGGCTCCAAAATCCTATCCTTCAACCGAACATGTCCTTCAGTGTCCCTAGCTTTGAATTTGTGCCGTTTCTTCTGGTTAACAAAAACCACTGGCTGGTAATATCTAACATTGGGGAAGAAATGGATACTGTTTGCATCTATGACTCAATGCTAAATAGACCTGATGGGGAGTGCATATCACTTGTTGCTAGATATGTGCAATGTCCAGATTCTCACATCACAATCAAAGTCATGAATGTTCAGCTGCAAGACAATGGATATGCATGCGGGGAATTAGCTGTGGCCTTTGCAACATAATTGATTCATGGGGAAGATCCAACACAACTGCACTACAAGGAATTGCGTAGTCACTTCAAGAACTGTGTTGACACATACAGTATAACCCCATTTCCTTCCACTGTCGTAAGCCATCAGCCACGTGTTGTACATGAGATTAGGAAAAGGGTACACTGCAAATGCCGAGCTCCTGACAATGGCAAACCAATGATCCATTGCTGTGCTTGTAGGCAGTGCTTCCACCCCGAATGCATTGGAGTTGGAACACGAACTGACAAGTGGAAGTGTCCCACTTGCACTGAAGCCCTTTGTTTCATGTGCACACTTCAATGATTTATCTTGTATAGTGTGGTTGATTCATGTAAGTATTCACAATTTTTGATGATCAGTGTACATGCAAGCTCTTTGATTAACCTGTAGCTCATTTCACTTACTAACGTATCTCTCTCTATGTACCTGGTTATGTTGTACACAACAGTTTTTAACATACGTATACTTTAAAAGTCCAGTTGCAGGTCTGTATAACCCAATAATAAGTAAAACATGTGTAGGAGAAAGCCGTAGTACTTTGAGACTAACTGCAGGCATGTAGCGAGGTGGCTTGAAATACTACGCAGGCAATCTACAGATTGCGCAGATTCTATAGCTGCGCAATCGATCGATAGCGCAAACTCAGCAGTGCGCAATCGGTCGATAGCGCAATTTCTATAGTTGCGCGATCGATCGATAGGTGCGCGATCAATGGATCCATCGATGGCGCAGCGCAATCGATGGATCGCGCAAATCCATCGATCGCGCGTAACATCATCGTGAAGGTAGTGGCTGGCAACAGCACAAACCGGTTCGCCGTATCGAGTATATGAGCTGGTCCAGATATTGCCAAGAAACTAAGCGACGACAAGAGTATGTAATTAATTAAATTGCAATCTATTATTTAATTCAGTGGCTGGGCACCAGACAGTCCTTACCTTATAAGGACTTCTTGATGCCCAGTCAGTTCCTTTCCAAACAGGTATTGATGTGCAAGAGACAGAGGCATAAACTTGTACTATCCACTAACGGAAGGTAGTGGCTGGCGACAGCACAAACCTGTTTGCAGTATTGTGTATATGAGCTGGTCCAGATATTGCCGAGAAACCAAGCGATGACAAGAGTATGTAATTTGGTGGCTGGGCACCAGACAGTCCTCACCACTCCCTGATGCGCAGCCAATTCCTTTCCAAACAGGTATTGATGTGCAAGAGACTGCATACCACTAGTTGTATAACCGTGAGGTCAGGGGAACTACCCCATCGAAAGCACCTGTGTTAATTGTTAGCGTTGGTGGATGTGGTCTAGTGGTAATGGGAGGAAGAGGTGATGGGATCAGTCGCTTGGCAGCTGTTCAAGTGTCTGGAACATCGAACCGTCACTTCTAAAAACCATGTGCTCCGTCTTGCTAAAAGGCACAATCAATATGAATTCACACACGATGACGAGTCCCATGACTGCAGGAGATGATAGCTCATGTGCAGCCAACATAATAGCACATGACACGGTACCAAATAGACACCCCAACACAATCTTGCCACTAAACACAAGTGTTTGCACTGGATCTTGTGCCCAACAGAAGTCCCTTCCTCGTCTTTGCCAGAATTGATGAGCAGGCAGGCAGAAATTGCAGGTGTCTTTCTCACTGTACACCAGTGTGACTTTACATACATGGCCCACATGCTGCTGGCTGCCCAACAGGCACACATGTTGGAAATGGGATCCAGCACAGCGTGCATGTACATAGTTGTAAGTGGCCAAGATTGATAGCAGGTATACACGAGGTACAGACTCACAAACATACAAAAATAAGGTGTATATATATATGTGTGATCACGGGTGTGCGTGTGACAATCTATTACAAAAGGTTCCATCAATACTTTGTACTGCGCAAGCGCAGACTAATAAATCCTGCATTACACTGCTCCCTTCTTTTTAGTGTTCCACATATATTCCATAGCGCTGTGTGCGTTGTCTATCTCGCACGGGATATCGGCGTTGTTCATTTAAGGGTGGTGCAGGAGGGTTCGCAATTTCTGGGACTGCTGGCTCTTCTTGCTGTACTGGATCATCGTCATCGCTGTCAACCAGATCCAGATTTGTACCAACTGGTTCTTGTTCTCTGGACCCTGTATTCTCTGGCTTGTCATCGGATATTACACATGGCTTGAGCCTGTCAAAATGAACAAATGTTGTTTTCCTCCGACCTTGAAGGTTTTTGATTTTGTACGTGGTCTCGCCCAGTCGTTCCATGACCTTAAAGGGTCCTTTCCAAGGATGGTGTAGCTTTCTGGATCGACCACGAGGAACAGCTGTGGAGTGTAACCACACCAACTCGCCCGGGCTAAATGGCTTCCCATGCACTTTTTGGTCATACAGCTCTTTCTGCCTTTTATGTTCGGCCTGACAGCGCTCCCTCACCAGTGCGTATGCTTCTTGCAAGGCGTCTTTCAAGCAGCGTGCATACTCGGAGGTAGTGTTCGGCTCCATCTGATTAGTGCCGTACATCAGGTCGATCGGTAGCTTCGCCTGGCGCCCGAACATCAAGAAGAACGGAGTAAATCCTGTGGAGGAATGGACGCTAGAGTTGTAAGCCAGACAAAGTTTACGTATGTGCTGCTGCCAATCAGCTTGATGGTTGCCAACTGCGGTGGAAAGCATGTCCAATAGAGTCCGATTGAACCGCTCCACCATTCCATTGCACTGTGGGTGGTACGGCGTGGTACGCGTTTTTCTGATCTGCAACAGTTCGCATATCTCCTTCACCAAATCTGACTCAAACTGTCGTCCCTGGTCGCTGTGGAGCTGTTCTGGAGGAGAAAAACGGCAGAACATTTCATCGACAAGTTTTTGAGCAACAGTTGTGGCCTCCTGGTTCCGTATAGCATACACTTCTACCCACCGGGTAAAACAATCCACAGCTACCATGACATACTTACAGCCATCCTCAGTCTCGGGAAGGGGGCCCATTAAATCTACACTCACTATTTGCATCGGGTACCCAGCCTTAATGGTTTGCAGAGGAGCCCTTCTCTTTGGGGCAACCGTCTTCCTCGTGGTGCAGCTTATGCAGTTCCTACACCACTCTCCAACAGCTTCTGTACATCCTGGCCAGTAAAACCGCTCTTTCAGTCTGTGTTTCATCTTCTCCTCTCCAATGTGACCGCCTACGGCACCTTGATGGAGATCGCGAAGAGCGTCCTCTTGTAACTTCGTGGGTAAAACGAGCTGCTGGAATCTTCTACTTCCGTCCACGCATTTCTTCCACAGGATACCATCATAAATGCAGAGGGCGTCCCAGTGTTGCATCAGGAGACGACTTCCTCGACTCCACGATTTAACAATATCAGGGCTCGTTAGTTGACCACAAGATACAGCACAGTGAACAGGTTGGATGGTTGTGTCGTCCAGTTGCATCTGCCTCATCTCAGCTGGAGTATATTTCTGGAACGGATTGGAAACCACTCCTACCATGACGGTGTTCTCTGCTTCTATATCTTCGTCCCTACCGCACTGCCTGCATGGGACACGGGAAAGGGCGTCAGCGTTGCAATGGCGCAAGCCTTGGCGGTGCACAACGGTGAAGTTATACTCCTGGAGTCTCTCTAGCCAGCGGGCCAGTTGACCTTCCGGTTCTTTAAAATTCCGGATCCAGACCAGAGATCCATGGTCAGTTCGAAGGGTGAATTCTCGCCCAAGGAGATACTGTCTAAAATGATGTACAAATTCCACAACTGCTAATAATTCTTTACGTGTTACACAATACCTTTGCTCTGGCCTAGTAAGCGATCTACTTGCATAGGCAATAACACGCTCAGAACCACAATCACTAACCTGTGAAAGCACAGCACCAATTCCAACATCACTTGCATCCGTGTCGAGTATGAAACGTCGCTCATAATCTGGGTATGCAAGGACTGGGGAAGAAACCAAACGCTTACGCAATTCATCAAAAGCATTTTGGCATCCAATGGTCCATTCGAAAGGTGCGTTTTTCTCTGTCAACCGCTGTAGTGGTTTTGAGATCAAGGCAAAGTCTTTGACAAAACGCCTATAGTAATTGGCTAGCCCCAAAAATTGTTGAACTTCTTTTCTGTTCTGGGGAGTGGGCCACTTCGACACAGCCTCAGTTTTGCTTGGATCTGTTGCAACACCATCTGTGGATACTACATGGCCTAGAAATGTTACTTGCTGCCTGCAGAGTGTACACTTTTTTGGTTTTAGCTTGAGACCCGCCCCCCTCAGACGAGTTAAGACACTAGTGAGGTGATGCAAATGCTCCTGAAATGTAGTACCTACTACTATTATATCGTCAAAATACACTAAACAGCTCGACCATTTTAACCCACTCAACACTCTGTCCATTAAACGCTGAAATGTCGCTGGAGCGTTACATAAGCCAAATGGCATTACCTTAAATTGATAAAGTCCTTCCGGTGTTGTGAAGGCTGTCTTAGGTTGATCCTCGGGAGCCACTTCCACTTGCCAGTACCCACTGGCAAGGTCGAGTGTGGTGAAGAATTTAGAACCAACCAGTGTGTCCAAGGTGTCGTCCACTCGAGGTAGTGGGTAGGCATCTTTTCTTGTTACTTCGTTTACCTTTCTGTAGTCTACGCAGAATCGTGTTGTCCCATCATGCTTCTTTGCTAACACTATAGGTGAGGACCAAGGGCTGTCAGACTGTTGGATTACATCACTTTCCAGCATGTCCCTCAGCAAGCCTCGGAGCTCCTCCCTGCGTGCCTGAGGAATACGACGAGGAGATAGGTGCACTGGGTGAGCATCACTGGTGAAAATGTGATGCTTCAGCTCTTTAGTGCGGCCCAAGTCCTTGCTGCTGAAAGAAAAGACATCGGCAAACTCCACAAGAAGAGAATAGAGTTGTTCTCTTTCACTCTCACTAATGTGACTCCCAACCTTAGACACCAAATCCCATAGAATGTTCTGGCATTCCAGTGAGACTTCAGCACTCTTCATCACAGTAGATATGTTGATAACTGGATCTTGCTCCAGGAGCTCCATGCTTGCAATCTGTGTTCCTTTCTTTAGCACCACCATTTCATCACGTGGGTTCAGTATACGTACTGGTACTACATTACTGCGTGGAGACACTACTGCATTAGCCACCATCACACCATTACAAGTGGCTGACTTGTGTCCTACAAACCACGTACCATTAGTCACTGGATCAGCAATTTTTACCATAACTTCCATTTCACTTCCTGCTGGAACAACTGTTTTCTCTTTTAGGACCAGTCCAACAGTTGCAACTCCTTGTTCTTTGGTGGTTTTGCTTAAGAATGGAATCGAAAGCTTTTGGGAGGGGAATGTGAGTACCTTCTGACCACAATCAATCACACAACTATTAGCTTCCAAAAAATCCAACTCAAGAATTGCCTCTATAGTGATGTCATCAGTTACAATGCAAGTGATCATAAATGGAGTACCCTTGAACAAAACCTGTATGTTTCCACACCCACATATAGACAATGAAGCCCCATTGACCCCTACAAGCTTTTTTCCAGACCACTGTTCAAGAACAAGTGTACTGTCCCTGTTTACAAGTTGTGTCCAGACATCCTTGCGGATAAGAGATACAGCTGCTCCCGTATCAACAACGAACGCAACAGCTACCACCCCAACGACTCCCTTTACGCTGTAACTTACCCCGCAAGTTACCGAAAGAGAAGGAACAGTCAACTGATCAGTTTGAGCCTCTACATGTCTTCTTCCCTCATGTGGTAGGCTCTCTCCACTGAGGGACTGAAGTTTCCCTGATGCTGCTCTGTTGCGCGACTCCGACAAAATCTTGCAATATGGCCTTTCTTGCCACAAGTCCAACAGACTACAGCCTTGCGTCTCCCACTCTCAGCCTCCCAGGTTTGCTTACTTGTCCGACGCCCTGTGGAACTCCCTTGTCTCTCGAGTAGCATCTCCAACCGTTGTAGCCGCTCGCCAAGCAACTTCACCGTCTGAGGTTCATCAAGTGGAGAGACAGCTGCGACAGCTTCAGCACGGTCTGCACGGCGTACGCGTACATCTGGGTCTGGTTCCTGTGGGGACACAGCGCTCACTCGCAGCGGCTTACCGGAGCTTCCCAAGTACGACTCTAATTCAATTGTTGCGACGACGGCCTCCTCGACGTTGGTGGGTCGTTTCTGCTTCACGCCGAAAGCGACTTGGGTGTTTTCAATTTGTGCCAAAAACTGGTTTAATGCTAGACGTTCTCGTGCCTTCTCCTCCAGGTCAGGATACGCTTTGTCCGCAAGAACTCTCAATACGTCGCCGAAAGTAGCCCAGTCTTCGTCCTTGTGCCTCGTTCTGGCACTTAACTCGGCCACGTACAGTTGCCTCTTACTGTCAGGGTCAAAACGGCGCTGTAAGGATTTCATGCACTCACCGTAGTTTTCTTTCACATCTTGTGGCAACTTCTTGAACGCTGTCTGAGCCTTCCTAGTTAGACGCACCTTCAGCCATTTTAATTTCTCCTCACCAGTGGCCCACTTGTTGACAGCGGCTACGTTCTCGAAATGGTCTACCCATTCCGCCCAGCCACCCGCTTCGCCTCCGTAGGGCTCAGGTAGGAGCAAGGGTTTGGACATTCCAACTCGTGTAGAGCCGACTACGCCAGTGTAAGTGGCCAAGATTGATAGCAGGTATACACGAGGTACAGACTCACAAACATACAAAAATAAGGTGTATATATATATGTGTGATCACGGGTGTGCGTGTGACAATCTATTACAAAAGGTTCCATCAATACTTTGTACTGCGCAAGCGCAGACTAATAAATCCTGCATTACATAGTGTTTGATTTCAAACAGAAGTTTCTAGATAGCTAAAACAAATTTATGAAGGAGGGGATTATATAATGGCAAGAAAGGTATGCTGTGCTAGTCTGGGGCTAAAGTTGTTCCAATGATTTATTGTATATGAAATTCATAGCCATGCAAAATCGTATTGCAATAATAGTGTGCATCGTTCAGGTTAAGGCAATTCCGCACTCAAACCTCAAACTGCTTCAAATTGCATTGGATCCGGTTTCAGCAAACTGGATTGTATTGCAGTTTGGGCATTGATTATTAAAATAATTGTTATTGATAAGATGGCTGTTTGGGGAAATAAAGAGATCGGTACGCTGGTGGGAGTATTGGGGGGGGGGGGGGGGGGGTGGCTGACGTCAAAGTCCAACTGGATTGCACATCTGTATGAAATGGGGAAAATCCTATGGAGAAGTGATGGGATGGCTGCAAGCCAGTTGTCGTTTGCAATCATTAGAGCCACCGATTTGTGTCTTCGGGACTCCCGTATAATTTTTTCATGTTATGTGTGGACCTGAGTAATGGACAATTTGTTCATTCCTTAGGTGATTGTAGTAAAAAAATAACTGTTATTAGCGATAAATTTATGTATTGCAAATTAACATCAAGATTGTCTATAGTTCTCATATAAATACAGGTCCACTACATTGCTGATGCAAAAGAAAAACACTGCAGCCTAGCTTTAAAGAACGATAGTGTCGTTTAATAGCTTATATGTAATGAGGCAAAAAAAAACACATCAGTTGTGGGGCTAGAACAAACCAGGAATGGATCTGACCAGTAAAATATTAAGATGGCTGTAGCATTAGATGTTGATTGGACACAGGTCCATAAAGCTTTGATTGCCCTGAACACTTCCACAACCAACAACACATATTAAAACATGCTCTGCTACTGTGGTTTAGAATCGTTAGGACCATTATATGATATCCATTCATTCTACAGCTTCAAAGTGCACTGATCGTGATACTAATAACTACCTACCAAGGTAGACAAATACTGATAAGTGCACTAAGTTCTCCACTCCAGGACATTTATTCTCTGATAATGCAAGGTATCAGTAGATATTTATGATAATCTCATGTGCCATTTAAGTGCATGCACTAGGAAAAGCTGCAACTCCATTATACCAATTTTTATAGTCACTTTTTAACATTTAGCCAACGCTTGAAATAAGCATCATCAGTACAGCAAAGAGGGCTACTTGCAAGGTGGCATCAGAAAACAACGCCAGCTATAACGTATGCTCTGCTTCGGACACGCCCCTCATTTATTCACAATTTACTCAAAACTTTGCTACAAGCTTTTTCATTGTTTAGACAGCTATTTTTTTACCTCCTGTCGCCAAACACACATGATTTCCAACTTTTATGCCATCTGCCATCAAGATCGTAGACTATTTTTATACGCTCCTCTATCTCGATCGAATATCTACAGAGCCGATGATTTAAGAGTCTCCTAAGCGAATTAAAAATGAAGCCCAATGGTTTAGTGGTACATTATTAGAGCTGAAAGTTTTATACGTCATTCAATGTGAGGACCAGAGGTCGCAATATAACGCCTACATGTAGGTTAAAACCACGTTTTTTGCCTACATGTACATGTAGGCATGCGGTCAATCTATCATTAACCATGAAGTCAAAATATTTGTCTGAATTCAGGCAAACCCTGCTGAACCTCCACAAATGCATAAATCGGAAACTACAATTGAAGGATGTATTATGCCACTGGAGTGTAGGAATGGGTCAATGAAATTAAGTACGCTGATGGGGAGGGAGAGAGGGGGGTTGAGCCCCTCAGCCCACACATACATGTACTCTATGCCTATACATGTATCACACACATATCACAGAGGGGTACTCATCACCCCATAAGAACTATCACACAGGCACACATAACATTCTAAAGTTAAAATAAATTTCCCAAAGCCTATACATACCACCTACAATTTCCAACCACTTAGTCTACATTAAATTTTATGACTCTATACATCTAGCAAATCACAATCTGTTCCTACACCACCACTGTACCCTTCCCCTTTCACCATCATCTCTCCACCCATCCATCACAACTGTACCCTCACCTACCATCAACACTGTAACCTCCGCCCACCATGATACCTCCATCACCACTATACCCCTCCATCACCCAACCACAACTGTGTTCTACATCACTATTTCACCCTCTCCCCACCCACCATCACCCCAGTACCTCCACTTTTCATCACATCACCACAGTACCACTCCCACCATACAACTGTCAACAACTCTCAACATGATGTCATCTAGATTCACCTAGCAAACAACACAAACTATATTCAAACAAGCTGCATCATCCATTAACTCTTTGACCGCCAAGTGCATATATATATACTAAAAATTAATTCGCGTTAACCGCCAAGTGCATATATATATGCACACATATAGAAAACCAGTCTGTGTCGCACGGTTACATGCTCCGTGTACTAATAAGCCCTAGTGGCATAGAGCTATGACCGGAGCGTTGGTTTTTAATTGAAAGGAAAGCGGGAACGAACAGCTGCAGGTGTACACGTAATGGCGGCTCTATCGTCACCAGCAGCTTCGAATTAGCACCCGCCTTTTCTACTAAAACATGGGCGAGCGAAGCTTTTTAAAACGTCAGGACGTTAGATGTAACAACAAGGGATAGAACTATGGTGTTTTTATCGACTGCTTCGTTGTATGCGCAATATACGGCTTCGAACTTCGCTCGACCTAAATCCGGGTCTTGTTAGCTGCCGATTGTTTTCAAGCTAGTACACCATATATCATAACAAACATCATAAAACACTCTTCTATCATAGATAGTATCTTTTTAAGGAGGCTAACCGCGAGATTCTTCGAGAACAGCGACTACTAAGCAACGGCCGTACGGGTAGCCATAATTAAAAACATTACTGGCAAATAATCAATTAACTACGTTATCCGTCTTGACTGTCAAAGAGTTAAACGCATGAAACAGTTCACCCCTCCACCAAAAGTAATTGTAGGTGTATGGGATATATATGAAACTAGTGTGAGCAAAGTTAAAACATACCTTGCAATGCAGTAAAGCTTCATTAGTGGCCTAGAAAATACGTGAATGGGTCAAAAAGAAGTTTCGGTCGGCTTTGCAAGAGGGATTGAAACTGTTTGTCTTCAAGATTCTGTGACAAAACATGTCGATTCATTGGTGTCACTGTGGATGGACTTGTAAACCTAGTGTCCGCAAACAGTATTCCGCATCATAGTAATGATATTACGCAATAGTGGGCGTATATTAGAACATAATAGCTAATATATCAGCAAGTGATGTCTGGCGGAGAATTTGACATTCTTTCGTTTGTTTACTCTTTCCTGATAAACAATGACATGTTAAACGCAGCAGTAGGCCTGCGAACAGATGCCGACCAAAAAGTATGTGCCAGTTGCTAGGCCTAAGTAAATATGCTTTTTAGTACATAGTCAGCTGCTACGTACACAGACACACGCACATACACGGGCACACACGCACATACACAGACACGGACACACGCACATACACAGACACACGCACATACACAGACACACGGACACACGCACATACACAGACACGGACACACACACACACACACACACGCACATACACGGATACACGCACATACACAGACACACGCACATACACAGACACACGCACATACTCTCACCAAACGCACACAACACACACATACACACAAAGCTGTACTCTCTGGAAAATAAAGCTCCGGAATACAGCTGCCAAACAGACAATCTCTAACGTCAGAGTAGTGTTGTAGTGAGGGTGAAGGCCATCGCCCTCGTCTGACAAACTAAAACGTAAATGTCTTCGCGTTTCTTTTTCTATTTTTTGTATTATGTCGTAAAGAAAGATCGACATGTTTGCATGGTAACAATATAACTATTTCCCCAGACCATCTTATATATGATGGATGGTCCAGGTCTGGAGGATGTTGTCAAGTGGTACAGAGGGATGTAAGTTGAAGTTATTAATGATCAATAAGCATGTGAAAATGCACAAGTAAATAAAAGCATTCTCTATGAGAAATTTGGTGGTACGGTATATAGGATTGGAATGGAAGGGAACAAGAGTCTAATAATAAGGGAAGATGTAATAGTCCTACATTTACATGAATACCATACCACACACATGCGCAATGCGCTTCCAATGTATACACACATACTTACACACAATCTCACTCCCAGGAGTACCAAACGGCCAGCTAGTGATGACACAACAGCTGCACCTCCAACCAAAATCAAGGGTGAGGGAGGTTGAAGGGTGTGGTATATCTGGGACAGTTGAGAAGTACTACATGTATCAATTTTATAGCATTTCATTGTTATTTGTATTTGTAGCCTGGAAATTACAAGTCTTGGCATTGGTCTAGGCACAAGCTTAAGGTGCATTACGAGCCTGGGCATTGTTGCATTATGAGCCTGGGCATTGGTCAGGGCACCAGGTGCATTACAAACAGATACATTATTGGCTACATATATAGTACATTGCTCTTCTCGTTCCACAGCTGTATTTAAGCCAACTGCTGTTACCAAGGTATGTTGATATAGTTCCATCAAAAGAAAAAAATAATGGCTTGTTACGTACAGTGCCGTCCACCCACAAGTTCACACTCGCGTGCGCTCGACTCGCGTATGACTCGATCGAGTGCAATAATGACTCTCGCGCCTTAGCTCAAAGCAAAACAGCTGGAACAAAAACATATACTATTAGTAGCTTGAAACTAACATAATCATCTGTAGGTATGCTGTAAATAGGTATTTGAGTGACGCTCGCAACAGCGCGCGTATCGAGGGCTAATTGCACTCGCTAATTGACTCGCACGCGACTCGCGCTCGACTCGCATACATGTGCGTGCGAGTGTGAACTTGTGGGTGGACGGCACTGTATCTTAGTAACACAGTTCAATGTCACATGAAAGAACTATTATTGTTTAAACACAAACCATTTATCTGGTGTGGGGGATTGAGGCTGTGATGTTTTCGACTTACTAATTAACTAAATGTTAGTGCAGTGTGTGATTGACTCGCGTGATGTTGGATTGAGTGTGCATGCTGTTTGAATCTGTTGCCATCGAGAGTAAGTATTTCACAGTGGTGACGAGGGTGGGATTACTAACCTAGTGGTGACGGACTATGGCGATTCACGTGGGAAGGGTGGAAGAGTTCGATGGCGCTGTGGACGACTGGCCCAGTTATATGGAGAGATTGGAACACTAATAAAATAGGAGCAGAACAGAAAAAAGCGGCATTTCTAGCGTGTATTGGCAAGAGAACGTACGGCCTTCTACGAGCTCTAACTGTTCCAGGTAAACCGGCAGACAAAACGTATAAGGAGAGTTAGTTGAGTTATTGGACGAAGCATTTGGCGCCGAAACCGTTACTTATCGCGGAGCGTTATCGTTTCCACAAGACCAGAAGGAAGGCGAGTCCATCCGAGAGTATGTGGCTAGTTTACAAAAGTTAACGGGTTTGGAACCGGGTGGGACGATGCATTGTGAGACCGAATCGTGTGTGGCATCAAAGACGAAGCAGTTCGGAAGCGTCTTCTATCTAAGGCTGAACTTACGTTTGCGAAGGCAGTGGAGATCATTGAGACAGAAGAGGTGGCAGTTAAGGATGCGGGTCAAATGAAAATGAGTGATACAATCCAAGTAAAAACAGAACCTCAGGAAGTGAACCAAATACCTACTAGGTCACAAGGCAGGTGTTACAGATGGGGTGGAAATCATCAAGCACATGGCTGCCCATTTATTGAACAACAGTGCCATATTTGCAAAAAGGAAGGGCACGTAGCACGTGTGTGCAAGGCGAAGAAAAGAACAATGGGAGGCTCAGGATCAGACAAGATGAAAGATAGAAGAGTGAAGGAGTTATCCAGTGAGGCCACGATCGAGAATGAAGAGGAGGCAGAGGTACCGGTATACTGGGGGCAGGCCATCAACAAGAGGAGGGCTGCTAAAGAGCAGTGGAAAAGTGGTGAGGCTATAATGGTGGGGGTATTGATAGAAGGCGTACCTGTTCAAATGGAACTACAGTATGCGTCAATATAAAGTTAACGCCATGCAGTGCGCTACCTACGCAGTGCTCTACCTACGTAGAAAATTAATTTGCGCTAGGGGGTAATTTTTTACCTAATAAGGGTACTACCTTTATGTAGGGTAACTTGAACATTATGTTCCTGTATGTAAACATGTGTTTTGATGCATGTGCGTATGCATTCCATATTGTACGAGTCCCGCGTTTCTTCAACACCGTTAACCAATCATATCTAAGCGTGCCTAACATTCATCGAATGCGCATGTGCTTATAGCAAGCGCTCTTATATAATTATAATGCAGCCGATCCGCGAGCAGTGCATATAGCGTACAATTTAGCGCAAGACTTGAGCTATGTCTTTAAGAACGGCGCTCAAGGAGACAGGTTCGATGTAAGAGATGTTAGATTTAGTTTAATGACCCGCGCGATGACACTAGAACTCTACTATCTGATACGGTGGCGAGACGAGGATGCAGTGTTTGTGGTGCCTGGCAGAGCCGTATCCGTCAACAGCAGGGGCGGGGTGGATTGCACTGTGAAGTGGGCGAAGACGCTGTACTATGGAGAGATTGTGGGTTCAGGTAAACTAAATTATATTTACCATAAACCAATCGATCCAGATTCAAAGATTACCATTAGGGGCAAGAGTGATATGGAGTGTCTCGAAAAAGAGTTCCTACAGGGGGGAGCTGATTCAGTGGTGACAGCTGTTGAAATAATAAATTGCCACAATAGAACAACGTAAGCGTTTTCTGAATTGATAGCGCTACTGGGTGTATAATTCAACCATCCTGCAGCAACAACTATGGAAACAGCTGGGACTGACACAGCACCAGTCACAGCACCAGCCACAGCACCAGTCACAGCACCAGCCACAGCAACAGCCATAGCAACAGTCACAGCACCAGCCATAGCAACAGTCACAGCATCAGTCACAGCACCAGTCACAGCACCAGCCACAGCACCAGTCACAGCACCAGCCACAGCAACAGCCATAGCAACAGTCACAGCACCAGCCATAGCAACAGTCACAGCACCAGTCACAGCACCAGCCGCAGCACCAGTCACAGCACCAGTCACAGTACCAGCCACAGCAACAGTCACAACACCAGCCATAGCAACAGTCACAGCACCAGCCATAGCAACAGTCACAGCACCAGTCACAGCACCAGCCACAGCACCAGTCACAGCACCAGTCACAGCACCAGTCACAGCACCAGCCACAGCAACAGTCACAACACCAGCCATAGCAACAGTCACAGCACCAGTCACAGCAACAGTCACAGCACCAGTCACAGCAACAGTCACAGCACCAGCCACAGCACCAGTCACAGCAACAGCCATAGCAACAGCCATAGCAACAGTCACAGCACCAGTCACAGCAACAGCCATAGCAATAGCCATAGCAACAGCCATAGCAACAGTCACAGCACCAGTCACAGCAACAGTCACAGCAACAGTCACAGCACCAGCCACTGACCCACAGCCAGAACTAGCCACTGACCTGATCCCACTAGGGACATTTTCACCCTCCTATAGACATAGATATTCATATTCATATTCATCCTTGTCTACTCACCATTACTATCACCACTCCATCTACCTCAGAGCAGTACAAGTCAATCAGTTAGGAGTTAATGCACTCTTTGCTGGGTGAGATGCTTTGGGGTTAATGAACTGTGTGGCTTAGAGGTCCCATGGGTGTGGTCAGTGAGTGAGATGCTTTGGGGTTAATGACCTCTGCGGCACTGAGGTCCCATGGGTGTGGTCAGTGAGTGAGATGCTTTGGGGTTAATGACCTCTGCGGCACAGAGGTCCCACGGGTGTGGTCAGTGAATGAGGTCCCATGGGTGTGGTCAGTGAGTGAGATGCTTTGGGGTTAATGACCTCTGTGGCACAGAGGTACCATGGGTGTGGTCAGTGAATGAGATGCTTTGGGGTTAATGACCTCTGCGGCACAGAGGTCCCATGGGTGTGGTCAGTGAATGAAGTCCCATGGGTGTGGTCATTGAGTGAAATGCTTTGGGGTTAATGACCTCTGCGGCACAGAGGTCCCATGGGTGTGGTCAGTGAATGAGGTCCCATGGGTGTGGTCATTGAGTGAGATGCTTTGGGGTTAATGACCTCTGCGGCACAGAGGTACCATGGGTGTGGTCAGTGAATGAGATGCTTTGGGGTTAATGACCTCTACGGCACAGAGGTCCCATGGGTGTGGTCAGTGAATCAGATGCTTTGGGGTTAATGACCTCTGCGGCACAGAGGTCCCATGGGTGTGGTCAGTGAGTGAGATGCTTTGGGGTTAATGACCTCTGCGGCACAGAGGTCCCATGGGTGTGGTCAGTGAGTGAGGTTCCATGGGTGTGGTCAGTGAGTGAGATGCTTTGGGGTTAATGACCTCTGCGGCACAGAGGTCCCATGAGTGTGGTCAGTGAATGAGATGCTTTGGGGTTAATGACTGCTGTGGCACAGAAGTCCCATGGGTGTGGTCAGTGAGATGCTTTGGGGTTAAACCCATTTTGCCTTCAGAGATAGGCCACACCCAGGATCCTTCTAGCGGCTCATGTCCATTAACCCCATTCTGCCCAAACCCCAGGACCCTATAGGCGGCTAAGTCGCTTAAATTCTGGCTCGTAAGCCCCTTAACCCCATTCTGCCTCCAAAGATTGGCCACACCCAAGTCTATTAACCCCATTCTGCCTTTTGTGATAGACCACACCCAGGGCCCTTCAAGTGTTTTAACCCTGTTCCGCCTCCATGTAAGGGCCACACCCAGGACCCTCTATACAATTATGGCATCTATCCAGTTAATCAAAGTGCACGCAAAAGTACGATTACAGATAATAATCTGAATCTGATTATAACAGTTAGAACTGTTTTCAACAAGTTTTCATCGTACGTGGGATCGATTGAAAGTACACATCATGCAGCGCGCCAACTTTTGTAAAGCGGGCCGGGCCGTACATTTACATGTAGTTTGGGTTGTTGAGTGACGCTCGCAATATGCACTCGTACGAGGACTCGCACGCTTGCTTATCGTGATCGAATACGACTCACTCGACTCGCGTGTCTATGAGTGTGAATTTGGGCAGGTGGCACACTAGATCAAGCGACCTTAGCAGCGTCGTTCAGTCTGGTAGCATCTGCGATATAAAATCGTGCAGCTGTTCAAGCAAAGCCTAGCAGAGCGCGGGTAGTCGTAGCAGCTGCAGAATTGAACACTTGTTGTAAACATGTTTTTATGTTACGTGTTGGCCATAAGGTAGAGCATTTTTCTACGTTTATATTGCACATTTCTACCTTCCGCACATTTCTACCTATATAAGGTAGTGCGCTACCTCGTAGCGCACTGCGTGGCGTTAACTTTATATTGACGCATACTGTAGACACAGGGGCTGCAGTATCTCTATTACCATTTAGTGTGTATCAAGAGAAGTTTAGGCATATACCCTTACAGAAAGCATCCACACGCCTTAGGACGTATACTGGGGAGAAGATATCTCCAAGAGGAGAGGTGGTGGTGAAGGTGCAGAAGAACGGAGAATATGCCAGATTACCTCTCATAGTTGTGGATGGAAGGGGACCACCATTGTTAGGACGGAATTGGCTAGCCAAAATTGGCATGATGTCAAGGCAGTCAGAGTGGTAGATTTAAGGCGAATGGAAGAAACGTTGGAAGCTTTGAAGATTAAGTATCCTCAACCCTGGAGGGATTGTTTGGGCAAGGTCTCCGGAATCAAGGCTAATATGATCCTAAAGGAGGGAGCCC
Organism: Spongilla lacustris; assembly: GCA_949361645.1. Lineage (NCBI taxonomy): Eukaryota > Metazoa > Porifera > Demospongiae > Spongillida > Spongillidae > Spongilla > Spongilla lacustris. Next base: position 397,181 of record OX442421.1, read on the forward strand.
AACCCGTGTTCTTAAAGGCTAGACCCATTCCATGTAGCTTACGTGAGAAGATAGAGAGAGAGCTTGATCGGTTACAGAAAGATGGGGTCATTAGCAGGGTAGACTGGAGTGACTGGGCAACACCGATTGTGGTGGTACCGAAACCAAATGGGACAATCCGGCTATGTGGGGATTTTAAGATGACCATTAACCCAGTGCTCATTGCCTCAAAGTGGATCAATACCCATTACCAAAAATGGATGACATCTTTGCTGCTTTGGGTAAAGGAGTTCTTTTCAGCAAAATAGATTTGCAGTGGGCGTATTTGCAAATGGAACTGGACGAGGAATCAAGGGGGATGCTTACTGTGAACATGCACAAGGGCCTGTTTCAGTTTAACTGGATGGCTTTTAGCATGGGATCTGCCCCTGCCATTTGGCTGAGGACTATGGATACCATATTGCAAGGAATATCTAATGTTCAGTGTTTCTTAGATGACATTGTAGTTGCTGGAGGAAACATGGAGGAACATCTACACCTATTGGAGCCTGTTTTTAAGCGTCTAGATCGGTACGGAGTTACAATCAACAAAGTGAAGAGCATTTTCTTTCAAAGACAAGTAGAGTTTTGTGGCCATGTTATTGATGCTCAAGGGTTGCAGAAGACCACAGAGAAGATTCAATCCATCAAACCTAAGAATGTCTCTCAACTTCGTTCCTTCCTGGGAATGGTTAATTACTATCGGAAATTCCTTCCAAACCTGTCAACCAAATTGGCCCCTTTACGTGCATTACTGCAAAAGGATGTGAAGTGGTCTTGGACCAAAGCTTGCGAGGAGGCTTGGAAGTTGGTGAAGGACGTGGTAACAGCGGACACAGTGTTGGCCCATTTTGACCCAGTGTACCCATGATGCTAGCATGTGATGCAAGCTCCTATGGTTTGGGGGCTGTGTTGTCCCACATCACAGCAACAGGTGAAGAACGACCGGTGGCTTTTGCGTTCGCACATTAACGGATACGGAACAGATGTATTCCCAGATTGACAAGGAGGCACTAGCCTTGGTGTGGGGAATTAAGAAGTTTAACCAGTACTTATTTGGACTTCACACTGATAACTGACCACCAACCCCTAACTGTGATATTCAGGCCAGACAAGGGTATTAGCATCACTACAGCAGCAAGGTTTCAAAGATATGCAATGGGTACGACTTTGAAATTAAATATCGGAATACATCTCAGCATGCAAAGCTGATGCCTTATCTCAGCTTCCGTTACCCTCACAAGATGGCACTGAGCAGGATGGAATGGGAAACCTTTTCATTAAACAGATAGAAAACCTGCTAATTACTGCAATGTCTCTGAAGGGAGCTACTCAGAATGATCCCAAGTCTTACATTTTACCCTGAGTGGCTGGCCTGTCAAGGGGTGTGAGGAGTGTCCAGATTTGAAACCATACTATGACAAGAGGCATGAGTTGACCATTGAACAAAGTTGCATCATGTGGGGAATTCGTGTAGTAATTCCAACGAAACTGAGGGATCGTGTTTTGGAGGACGGACATTTGGGGGTGGTGAAGATTAAGGGGCTCGCACGAAGCCATGTGTGGTGGCCAGGCATTGACAAGGGAATTGAAGAGCTCACACATGCCTGTCAGGGGTGTCAGCAAATGAAGCAAAACCCGAAATTGTCAACCTTGCAGCCATGGGAGTTCCCGGAGGGGCCTGGGAAGAGAATTCATATTGATTTTGCAGGTCCATTTGAGAACAAAACTCTTCTCTGTGTGGTAGATGCTTATTCACAGTGGCCGAGATAGCGACAATGGAAATGACAACTGCAGAATCCACTATCGAAGAACTGAGACTTTTGTTTGCTAGATGAGGCATACCTGTTCAAATTGTCACTGACAATGGCCCACAATTTGCTTCACAAGCTTTTGAGAGATTCACCAGTCTTAACCACATCAAACACATCACAACTAGTCCTTATCACCCTGCAACTAATGGGTTGGCGGAGCGTTTTGTGCAGACCTTGAAACAAGCATTGTGATCCTCAAGAAAAGAAGGGGCGAACCTTCCAGCATCGACTGGCAAGTTTTCTTATGAATTATTGGAATGCCAGGCATGCAACCACTGAAGAGGCGTCTGATGATTGGCCGGGATGTGAGGAGCCGGTTGCATCTGCTAACACCAGACCTTGCAGGAACCATTGCCAAGAACCAGTCAGTTCAGGTACAAGCACGAGCAATGGCACGGGACCGAAGTTTTGAAGTGGGAGACTGGGTGATGGTCCGTGACTACAGGCATCCAGGGACTGAGAAATGGTGTCAAGCACAAGTGAAGGCCAAGGTTGGGCCTAATACATACCATGTGCAGGTGGGAGGAAGTAATCTGTGGAAAAAGTATGTAGAGCAGATGATACGAAGTGGAAGTGACCAGTTGGGGGAATCTGGACCAAGGGAGGACTCTGAAGGACCCGTTCCCGTTCCCATTATTTGCCAGGAGGTAGATACCACCCACCCTACACCTATGCTCCCGTGCATCCCTTCCATGGGGGTAGTAGCTGCCCCCGTATCACCCCAATTGGGTGGGCGGTCAGAGGAAACAAGAGTGGCTACTTCCTTGGAAACAAGAAAACCAAATCCCCGGGTTAATGATGAAGAACGTGGTTTCCATGGTGACTATGTTATTGGAAAAGAACAGAAATTTGGAGGGGGCCCAAACCCCTCTGCTGTTCCTGGCACAGATGGGCACAAGAGGAACCCTGTTGAACGCCCTATCACAAGCACACGAAGTGGGAGAATGGTGCGCAAACCAGCCCATTACCGAGAACAGGGGGAAAAGATGTGATGTTTTCGACTTAATAATTAACTAAATATTAGTGCCGTGTGTGATTGACTCGCGTGATGTTGGATTCAGTGTGCATGCTGTTTGAGTCTGTTGCCATCGAGAGTAAGTATTTCACATAGGCGTTTGCTTATGCGTGGTACATTTGTTCACTTGTTTATCTGCTAGGCTCCTCCCACCAAGCCTCTGGTGTCAAGTGACAGCATTAGCAGCTCTAAATGTGAAGGTATGAGGAGGGGTGGGAAGGTGAAGGTGTGTGTGTGGAGGGGTGTGGAGGAGGTGGATATGAGTAGGAAGTGGGCAGGTGAAGGTGGGTGTTGGGAGGTGAAGGTGGGTATGAGGAGGGATGGGGAGGTGAAGGTGGAAGGTCGGTTGGAGGGGTATGGGGAGGTGGAGGTGGGTCTAACTATTGAGAACAACAGTTGTGGCTCATGTTTGCAAATTTGCTTTAACTTCTCATGTGTTGGTCTTGATATGAATTACTGTTTCCATTTACATAGTTAATAACATCAGTGGTTTACGAAATAAACGCCGCTGAATAATTAATTTTTTCATTGATTTGTGGACTTGCTGTGTTTAACACCGCGTACACCCAGGGAAAAAATTTTGGCGTTGCAACGCATGGCAACACGTTGCGCGACGTTAATTAATACGGCCGTTCCAGGTGTTGCAACGCGTTGCCACGCGTTGCAACATTAGAAAACTGGGCTGATTTACCGCGTTGCAACGCGTGGCAACGCGTGCTGATTATACATAAATTCATAGTGTTTGTTCTATTTTTAGAAATAATAAAATTGATGTTGTTTGTCATTTGTACATATATAGACAAGTGAGTTTAGCAAACTAGGTCGCGCGTCCATAGACTGAGCTCTGCTGCGCCACTGGAGTCGCCACTAGTAGAGTGCTGTGTCTTCTTACACTGTGCAATTCGACACTAAGTCATGGCGATATCACAGCTGTTCTAAACAAGATAAAGGACATATTCAATGGCATTTTGAATAGCGTGTCACACGTACATTAGTATATGTAGGCATCAGACTGCGTCACTAGACTCGGCTGCAGGATCCACTGAGTCTTCTTACACTTAAGCCGTGCAGTTCAACACTAAGTCATGGCGATATCACCGCTGTTCTAAACAAGATAAAGGACAATTTCAATGGCATTTTGAATAGCGCGCTACATGTACATTAGTATGTAGGCACCAGATGCGTCACTGGACTTGGCTGCAGGATCCACTAAGTCTTCTTACAATTAAGCCGTGCAGTTCACCGCTGTTCTAAACAAGATTCAATGGCACTTTTAATAAGCGTGCCTACACGTACTAGTAGGTAGGCATCCATAGAAGTAGGCACAGCGCACATATATAAGTAGGCCCTCACAGATAGCGCTACTTCAATCTGCTTGCGTTCACCTGAATAAATCCACAATACGCGGGCTAAACTAGCTGGACACGACTGCAACAGCTTACCCAATGCGGTTACTGTGGAATTGTAAAATCGGTCATCGGTCCACTGTACTTGAACTTGATCATCTACTCGTTCTGATGCTGTTTACTTTATGCGACTAACCTGGACATTACTCTTTGTATCGTCATCAAATGTTACCAAGCAGTAGTGCTAAATAAAATGGCGAATAAAATGGAAGGAGGAAAATGTAGAGCTCTAGCAGTTACTTACCCATTGGTCTTTTCTACATTTCATTCGCCGCCATATTAGCATGGCAAAAAATTTCAGCACACGTGGTTTCAAACAATTGTATATTTCCGTATTTTATAGTAATTGAAACAGTTTCTAGTATGAACAAAAGCGGGCCAAGTCTATCATTATCAAAGCGCACAAAAGCCTTTGTGCATAATATTCTTACCTGCGAGCGGGAATAAGCAAGTTGGAGGACATGTCAGCTATGAGCGGCATACAGTTACAAATCTTATTTAACGTATAATAGCATGCTGGAATTTCAGCCGACTGTCATATGCAACGCTTTTAAGCAACGAGTTTGACGTGTATACGCGTATAGTGCAACGCCGTAAAGCCTGGGGACAAGTAATTTCACGTCCCCAGACTGCTCGTAACGTAGAAACTCGCATAAATACGTCGCACAACGCGTTGCAACGTGAATTTTTTTTCCCAGGCATGTACATGAAATTTAAATGTTTTTTTTTGGGCCTATTTTGTCAATTCACACTTTGGAAAATTAGTCGGAAGGTTCCATTTGCCACAAATACTGGTGTAGCTTATAGTTCAACTCCCTACACGATGCTTAGAGCTACTGCCAGCCTTGTAACCATATCTGCCGAGGACCTGCGTTTTTTTTTAAGTCGAGAGAGTAAGACTGTTACCGAACAAGGGACATTTTCTTCTGACAAAATTTTTAAATTTAAAAACGATTTAGACATGCTCATCTGGATCAAATAGGTAGCGCTTGAACTAATTGTGGCAGTAACCTATTCTATTAGCGTAGAAACTCTATTGGTTCTCGACTCCAGACCCAAACGTCTAATGTTTGGCCAAACGTAATGTTTAATTTTACATGTTGATTGATGTAACGCGGATCTGAGTTACTATACGTCACTGTAATAAGTTACTATAAATATGCGGCCAGGTCTTAATCACACATACGTCACTACTATACGTTGCTATTAACATTCACCATATGAAACAAAGACACTGCCTTCTTTCCTCCTGTTGTTCCATTCCCGTCCAGTTATTGATTATCTCGTACCCAGACATAAATAAACTACATGTACACTGATCTACAGTACTGCTCACCCACAAGTTTACACTCACGAGTTGCGAGAGCGAGCGAGCAATTATCGCACGCGAGATATCACTCGTTGTAAACATAATAAGTACTCACACGGCACTCGTGAAATGCTCGGCTGCAAAATGCAAATATAGCATGAGTGATATAGAGACTCGTTGAGTTCATGTTTGGAGGCATAGTATTGGTAATGAATTTGTAATGCTCTTCTGAAAATGTGTGCTTCAGAGCTGGCCTTTTCTTGCATGGGGTACGCAGGATTTGGGAAAGGGGGGTCGAATTTTCTTAAAAGGTGACCTTTTGTGATGTTAGGCAAACTATGTATTACTAAACAAGATATAAAAACATTCTCTCTGAGAAAGTTAGTGGTATATACTGTAGGATTTGAAGGCAATGGTGGTGTAAAAAGAAAGGGAACAAGGGATTCAGTGGAGATACAATGATTATTCCTATATTTAGCAACATAATTGTAATGACGTTCTATACAGTGCTAAATATAGGAATAATCATTATATCTCCACTGAATCCCTTGTTCCCTTTCTTTTTACACCACCATTGCCTTCAAATCCTATATACATGTATCACTAACTTCCTCAGAGAGAATATCTTGTTTGATTCATTTTTATTTATATTTAAGTGACTACTAGTATATAGGTATACATGTAGTACAATGTAGAAGTAAATACGATTGTACGATAAAATCCAGCCGTTGTAATTCCCACGTTTATTGCCTAGCAACACAATGTTTACAGTTATGTTACATTTGCAGCTGTTCCATTAGTTCGAAACTCGCGCACCAAGCTTTCCCTCCTAGAAGCTCGTTTCTCGTCTGAGTTCAGTTCATAACGTCCCTTCATAGAAGCTCGCACCGCAACATAATTCTTTTCCTGTTGCCACCTCAAAGAAGCTGGGTACGACTCCAGATTTGCTCTGTACATATCACGAGCAGACGCCCGCCTTTTTTCAGAATCAGCACTGTACCGAACTTGGGAGGACTCTAACTCATAGTCTCGATTTAGGAGGTATTCCTCTCGTCACTTAGCTTTCCTTTTTTGTAGCTGTGAAGGCATTATGACAAAAACAACTTCGCTAGCATTAAGTGTTGAACAAAAATAAAAACACAAATGAAACTCGCACCTGTCTGTTCCATGCCAATCATACACAATCAACATTGTCATGGAAACCGTTTTAATATGGTTAACTCTATATTACGTAGCAATTACGTACTGATATCTTGGCGCGCGAGAACAGCTGCAAATTACGTAATTAATTCAGGACTAAATATGTGACAAAGATGTAAATAGATTTTTTTTACTACCTACCCCCCCCCTCCCCCTTATTGAATGGCAAGATATATAGAAGTACAACTGTACAAAACAAATGATATTTACACATGGACTACTATGTTAATAAATGTTAACTCTTTGACAGTCAAGACGGATAACGTAGTTAATTGATTATTTGCCAGTAATGTTTTTAATTATGGCTACCCGTACGGGCGTTGCTTAGTAGTCGCTGTTCTCGAAGAATCTCGCGGTTAGCCTCCTTAAAAAGATACTATCTATGATAGAAGAGTGTTTTATGATGTTTGTTATGATATATGGTGTACTAGCTTGAAAACAATCGGCAGCTAACAAGACCCGATTTAGGTCGAGCGAAGCGGGCAGGAATTCGAAGCCGTATATTGCGCATACAACGAAGCAGTCGATAAAAACACCATAGTTCTATCCCTTGTTGTTACATCTAACGTCCTGACGTTTTAAAAAGCTTCGCTCGCCCATGTTTTAGTAGAAAAGGCGGGTGCTAATTCGAAGCTGCTGGTGACGATAGAGCCGCCATTACGTGTACCCTGCAGCTGTTCGTTCCCGCTTTCCTTTCAATTAAAAACCAACGCTCCGGTCATAGCTCTATGCCACTAGGGCTTATTAGTACACGGAGCATGTAACCGTGCGACACAGACTGGTTTTCTATATGTGTGCATATATATATGCACTTGGCGGTTAACGCGAATTAATTTTTAGTATATATATATGCACTTGGCGGTCAAAGAGTTAATAAATCACCACAGGCAAACCCATTTTTAAAACCTAACCTAAGTGCTCAGTTCAATGTACTACATTCTCAGTGCGAGTGCCGTAGCATTATTGCTGCGCTAACGATTCAGACTATTTCTTAAAACCTGCAGCTTTGGGGTTTCCCCTTGGAGCATTCCTTTGTTTCAAACCTTCCCAAAGTGGCAGTACCTCTTTGCTAGCTCTTTGAGGTAGCCCACGTGTTACTGAAGTAAACCATTTTCAGCTTGTTCGCTTCGTCCACCTTCACTCATAACAATGATAACCACAATAATGTAAATAATTTAAATGTTATTCATCCGAAAATGGCTGACTTTTAGGACCCAATCTTTAGAGGCAAACTTTTTATGAAAGTTGACATACGGGCATTTCAGATAGACATATCTATTTTCTATGCACTGTGAACTTAAGGTAGCATAAAAACAGCGCGATACGAGACAAACAGCTATACGCGTCTCCCCCTAAAACTGCATCCAACATTTGGCCCGACAAAGTGATATAGTTATGTGTGTGGTAGTTATATGCCAACGTTCAGCCTCATCCGTTTCCGAACAGAGAAGAAATGAGCTAAAATTACTTTTGCTGAACGAGGGGCACACATAATAGAAACCAAGGAGTCACGTGACAAGTTTGAATTTCCAACTCTTGTTGAAAACTAGTTTGCCAACCAAACTGTATTATTACTTCATACCATTATTGTTAAAACCAATTCCAAACATTGAAGAGCAGGAAAAAAATACAACAACCAGCTATTAAATTCATGCATGGGCATCGATCGCTATAGTAAATATTCCGAGAGCTCTGTTGCCCCTATGCCGATCATTCTCGCACTAGCAATAGGCACAAATTTAGTTTGTATAACCTCATGTACCTCGTTCGTCCCTTTCGTCTTCTTTTACATGCACACTTCACCATTCTATAAAACAATCTTATCCGCTTTCCTTCTTATGGACCTCTTGTTGTTCAACATACATCCTTCCAGGTACTTTTGTAGTTATACACTTGCTCAATTAGATTAGATCATCTTCTGACTCAGATTATGAATGTTGTACCACGATGGTAATAGCAAAAGAACGTGCACCCCTCACTGGCCCTCAGTACTACACACCTCCTTAAATATTGCGTACACAAACAAAAAGGTCCGCATGCATGCACAATACAGGCTGTTCTAGAAGCGCAGGGCTCTCTCTATTCATGATAAAGTTAACACTTGTAGATCTACATTTATGGCGCCAATCTGTAGACATGGACACTTCACACTTGGATGGGAGACATGGGACCAAAAAAGGACTTATGGGACTAAATCACGCGCTATATCTCAGTCCGGCCGGACCAATCCGGTTGCTCATTTTGGTCCGGCCGGACCAAAATTAGACGCGGACCGAAATAATTGTGACAGTCCTTTAGGAGGTTATCCTACATGTACCCTACACCACACTGAGATTCGGAACCTCACTGCAAATTTACTGTTAGAAGTGTGTCGCAATGTAACAATCGAGCCAACCCTACAACCAGTTACTAGGGAAACCTTCAAACTTGCCTCTACCATCATCGACATTGGAGCAAGATGAGACATTGCAGCTGATGGCTTCTGGGGTGGCCACTTTGAAAAAATGTTTTATTGACGTCAGAGTTCTTAACCGATAAATTACCACGGTCTGCGTTCGCAGACAAAATTACCGTACATAATTGAATGTTGCGTAAGAGCGGTTGTCTGCGATCGCAGACAGCTGGAGTGGGGTTTGTACATAATCATTATAAACCGGGTGTGACTACAACTAAGCTTCGTTTGCACTCGTACGGTGTTGATAGAAGTGTGCCTTCTGTTATTCTACGTCCAGAGCAGTAAAATGTTAGCGATCGCGTACATGTAGGAGGCCGATTCTATCCAGATAAGTATTGCCGTTTGAAGGGCGTCACCTCATGAATGTATTAGGCACGAACATGAATAAACTATATACACAAACTATATTTAAGCCAAGATGAGGTAATAGCCCAGCTTAGAGGGTAGTGACATCAGTGACTATGGGGAAGAAATGGAGAACAAATAAACAGAGGGTGTGCACATCCAACTTTTAGTTTATTAGTAAGTACCACGCCTGGTAATGTAGGCACATAGTACACATACATGTAACACACAGGCACATAGCACACATACATGTAACACACAGGCACATAGCACACATACATGTAACACACAGGCACATATAGCACATGGCACACAGGCACACAGGCACACAGGCACACAGGCACATAGCACACAGGCACATAGCACACAAGCACATAACACACAGACACATAGCACACATACATACACAGGCACATAGCACACAGGCACATAGCACACAGGCACATATCACACAGGCTCATAACACAAAGGCACATAGCACATAGGCACAGCACATAGGCACAGCTCATAGGCACATATAGCACAGGCACGTAGCACACAGCACACATAACACACAGGCACATAGCAATGGCCCCTTGCCCCTCCCCCTAACCTCCTCAAATTTCTGATGTGACATATCTGAAGGTCACCACTGTGTTCCTTATGATGTGCAGAAGGGGTGTGCCTGAGGTGGGGAACATGTAAAGGGGTGGATAGTGCATTGGAGTGTTGTGTGCACACACAAGGTACACACATAGGAGGGAAGAGTGTTGTGTGTGGATTGAGTGTTGTGTGCACACACAAGGTACACACATACGAGGGAAGAGTGTTGTGTGTGGATTGAGTGTTGTGTGCACACATAAGGTACACACAGGAGGGAAGAGTGTTGTGTGTGGATTGAGTGTTGTGTGCACACACACATAGGAGGGAAGAGTGCTGTGTGTGTTGAAGGGGTGTTGTGTGCACACACAAGGTACACACATACGAGGGAAGAGTGTTGTGTGTGGATTGAGTGTTGTGTGCACACACAAGGTACACACAAAGGGAGGGAAGAGTGTTGTGAGTGGAGTTGTGGAGTGGGTGTTGTGTGCACACACATATGAGGGAAGAGTGTTGTGTGTGTGTAGTGGGTGTTGTGTGCACACACATATGAGGGAAGAGTGTTGTGTGTGTGTAGTGGGTGTTGTGAGCACACACAAGGGAGGGAAGAGTGTTGACACAAGTAAAGGGAGTGTGCAGTGGACCTACTCACACCCCTACCCATGTGAGTACACACCATGAGTGTGCACACAACACTCTACACAGCACACATACATGTAACACACAGGCACATAGCACACAGGCACATAGCACACAACACTCTTCCATGTCATGTCCTCACCACACTTTTATTTATTTCAAACCATTCATAACATAACATTCTTCCCACCTGCCCTAGTTTCTTTATCCACACCCTTCTCAATGCCCCATGCCATAAACGCGCATCAAATTGCCATAACAAAAAGAGCTAGAAACAACAGATGTGCTCTAAAAAAAGTTACAACACGGTAGGGATACAAACAGAACATATATGCAAGCAAAATTATACAAAATGCATATGCGCAAGCTATACACCTCCCAAACAATAAGAGTATCACAAAACTGGTTCCTTACCGTTCGTAGGTAGACATTAGTGATGACCCGACCACGATTCGTGTATGGAACGGCTTCTTGACTTCAAGTTTCTAGAATACATCGTGCTTCACTTTTTTAGTCTAGAGAACATGGTAGCGATCCTTTTTGGTCTTAGAAATCGGTAAAACAAACGAACACTACGCGATCGCACAAAGCAAACTAACTTGATTGCCAGACGCACAATTTTTGAATAAGTTAAAATTAAATCTGGTTATACGTTGCACCCGTTATGCAAGGAATAATTTGGTCATTTATCGGTTAACCCACTTGCTCCATCTAATACCACACCCCACACCCAATGCTTGCTACTGCAGTGTACTCTCCACTACTGTTGGAATGTGTCCGATTGCAGCAACTTTCTATAAATGCCTGGCAGACCGGCTAGTTTCCAAATGGAACTCATCCTACAGCCAAACCATTGGATGGTTGCGATGCCATCTACCTCTGCTCATCCATCCTATGCATCAGAGGAGCTCGTCCATCAAAGGGGCGTGTACTCTGCAGTGTCCCTCTCTCTGTAGAGCTAGTGCATAGTGAATCTAGGTTCACTCTGGACAAGAAAGCAACTCAATATCATTTAATTTAACTCGTATTGTATTGTGCATTTGCTATATATGTTGTCAACAATGATTACAGGATGTAAAAACATGGGACAGTGTCCAGCAAATAGGGCTTGTGGGGTTATAATTTTATCACTATAAAAATTGCATGTTACACTAAGCAACACATCTTTGCAATCATACAACCTTTTCCTTTCCAGTTTCGTACACTTGTTTCCACATCATCTCTCTAAGTTAGTGTCCATTTTGAAGCTCTAATTATTTTCCATGTCGTCAGTGCAAAGATTGCTAACACAACAGGTTAGAATTCCTCATTTCTCCACGTACGAATGTTGAAAATGCATCAAATTCGAGTTGTACATAGAGGAGTCCTGTAGCTATTGGTTTGTTCTGTTCGTTAATTTCCACATCATTCGTTACGGAGATACAGTTGAACAAACTACGGGCATGTTTTCCCGCTTGATTTGCTCCATTGCGTCCCGCTCAGTGTATGGGGAGGCGGTGATTATGCCATTGGCACAAATCAAGTGAGAAAACGTGCATGTAGTTTGCTCAACTGTATCTCTGTAACGGATGATGCAGAAACTAATGAACAGAACAAATCAATAGCTACAGGACTCCTCTATGCTCATTGTGAATTTGACGCGTTTTCAACACTCGTACGTGGAGAAATGTGAAATTCTAACCTGTTGGGTTAGCGATCTTTGCACAGACGCCATGGAAAATTATTAGAGCTCCAAAATGAAAATAAACATAGAGAAATGATGTGGGAACATGTGTACGAAAAAGGTTGTACAGTTGTGAAGACGTGTTGTTTTGTACAATGTGCAATTTTTATAGTGATAAAATTACAACCCCACAAGCCCGATTTTGCTGGACACTGTCCCACATATTGGCATTAACAGTTTCATGCCGAATACGCTGATAAGTGTAAAAATTTGTATACGGTTCGTGCCTATTACGCGAACAGCATACCAGCTGCCCCACTCTGCTCAACAGTTTTGTTTTAAGACTCGTAGGACGTTGATTAGAAACTTCGCTGACTGGAAATACTCAACATTCGTCTGGCACAATGGTCAACCACAGGTACCGTTCGATAATTAGTTTCTAATGAGTTTGAAGACACGCCTTATTTCTAAGTGTGCCCACCGTTAAAGCTGCTGCACTTGTTATGGACTACGCTTAGCTGAAACCTCATACACTATGAAGGCTATCTACTGGTAAATATAACTGGTTAATACCTGAATAGGAAGCTTCAAAAAAGCTAAAAAAAACTACTCTTTCACGTACCTATCTTTCAACCCGCACGGACGGCTTGTTTTCTATACTATGAAACCACTTCATGGACACAGAATTGTAGCGCTAACATTCCTTTCCAAGAATATGTGAAGAACATTACAAAAGGATGCTCCGTTCAAAAGTTATTCGCTCGTATATTGTCTATTTGCATCCTAAACTGTGTACAGTGGTACACAAATTACTCCTTTCATTTTGCTGCATTATATCTTATAGCAGCAGTGAGCATTTTACACAACATATGTCTGATTAAATATGTCATGAATATGCTAATTTTGGTTAACTGCAATAACATTGCTTAATCCTGTTATCTATAGCACTGCAGAACACTGTAAAAGTTAGAGATCCAAACAAACCAGATGGGAACATTTTCAATAAGTCAAATTTCATCCACACAGTTTGTTTTGTATGTACATCAAACAAATGCTGTTTGTTTTTGACAATCACTTTTACAGTCAAATGCTCTAATTTGTGTACACCTGTACACATATTACATTGCTTCACTGTAGTAGTATACTGTTTTCAAATAAGTATTGTAAGTGATAGAGGGCATGATATAGTAACTATATGATATGAAATTATTCATGTGGTTGTATCAGGAGTAAAATGTGTACAGGTGTACACAAATTAGTCCTATGTAGGAAAATGATGTTCACTGCAAAAGAATCATGCATATTCAATCACTAGTGTATCAGAAAACAGCAAGAAAGCCTCCACCGTCTCAGGGCAGAGTGCTGCTTTAGGTTTTGAGGTTTAACTCCTTCAATATGCAAAATCAAACTTCTCCTCTTTGACGCAGGTCACAGAAACATAGCTGATGCATCATTTCGTTTGTTACCACTTGCAGTACCACTTTGGGGGGTGCAGGCACATTGCCATAGTGTACCAACACCACACATTCTGCAGTGTTCCCTATTGCAATGCACTAGTTCATGGACAGTGTCAGTATCTTCCTCTTCATCACATGGTATTACTCTACTTGCACCTCCTCTACCTCTACTGTACTTGTACTTGCACTTCATCTACCTCTGATTGCACTTCCTCTACCTCTATTTCACTTCCTCTACCCATGCCTCCACTACCATTTGTGCCTCCACTATTCGAGCCTTGAGTGCTCGCGCCTCCTCTATTTGCGCGTCCACATTCGCACCTCCTCCACTCGCGCCTCCACCATTTGCACCTCCACTATTCAAGCCTTCAGTGCTCACGCCTCCTCTATTCGCGCGTCCACCATTTGCACCTCCACTATTCGCGCGTCCACATTCGCACCTCCTCTACTCGCGCCTCCACCATTTGCACCTCCACTATTCGAGCCTTCAGTGCTCGCGCCTCCTCTATTCGCGCGTACAACATTCGCATCTACTCGCGCCTCCACCATTTGCACCATCAAGCTTCCACTATTCGCGCCTCTACCATTTGTACCTCCACTATTCGAGCCTTCAGTGCTCACACCTCCACTGTCCACACATTCTCTTGCTCTGCGCACACGTATACCTCCTCTTGCTCTGCGTACAGGTACACTTGTTCTCTCAATAATAACCAGTCACATGCGCTGTTTTCTTTGTTTTTCTAATGTGGTTTATTTGTCAGATAACAATCAAATAATTTGAATTATTATTGATCATTTATTAATAATCTCTTGTGTACTCATATGTAAATTTTTAGGTGACAAATGTGATTACTTAAAAAGATAAGGTAGGGTAAGTAATTTGTGCACACCTGTACACATATGACCCGGTGTACACACGGATGCAAATAGACAATATCACTCCTTTCAAACAAACTTTGTAATGATATTAGTTACCGGCACTATGCGTATAATTGTTAATTGGATTGTAGGCATGAAACCGTTAAATGTTATGACTAGCTTTTTGTGAGGATTTTGCTTTAGTATTCATCAGAATGTAAAATTCAAGCATAAGCATATTGATGATCAGAGTGAAATGATGGTTTGTGCTCTCATAATTTATGCACAATGACAATATTCTTGTTTCAGTGTTGAGTGTTTGAAAGTGCATGTGTACAGCTATATTTATGATTATACAGGGTCTTCACGAAAGAACCGCAACGTTTTTGTACTGGAATAGCTTTACAAAAGATGCAGCCAAAAATCTTGGATTTTGATACTAACATCAACGGTTTAGGCAAATATATTTAATTTTTTTTTTATGTAACCAAAAGCAAATAATTATAATTTTCTCATCGCTAGAACTCAGCCTATGCTTCCATATCTATTTCTCTTCGTGTACGCATGCGCATTGCGCAACAATTATTTATTCTGGATCATGATGTAATCGGGTTGCCACACCGCCACCTACAGTACCGTCCACAAGAAAGTTAAAAATACACGCGAGCAACCCGCGAGTTGCTCGCTTGTAGTTTTATGTCCCAGGCGAGTGCCTCCTCGTTTACCACACGCAATTTACTCGCGTGTACCCACACGCGAGTACACGTGTGCTTTATGGTTCCTAGCAGCCGTTTTTAATTTATATAATCTGGACAGCAATAACGTTATAAACGTGTACACGTATTAAACACACGCTGCAAACACCGTACACATACTTTTTTTTTTTTTTTTTTGTGTTTATACCACTTTAATTTACACCGGTTGCACCGTTACGAATGTGTAGAAGTAATATAATCCAATAAGGTATATGCGCGCGAGCGGGATACATGTATACAGCGGTAATGAAAGAGGTGATCCTAAGCGGACCTCTTTGTTAAAATGTATTTAAGGTCAAGCTTAGCGACGGTAAGCTATTCCATTTTCGCAGACAAGTAGCAAAGAATATGCTTCGTGCAACTTGTATATGTTTTCTTGTGTAGGCTGCCTTAACGTCCCTGAGCCTCTTCAGTGTTCCCATAATTCTTGGCACCTATGTAGGAGTGTTCACAACCAGTACTGTGCTGGTGCTTTATGTATGCTGCTGCACCAAACCACAGCATACCTTTTTTGCCATACACAGTAGGCATCACCTCCTTCCCGAAATCCTTTGGAAAGAAACTTCTGCTTAAAGTCAAACACTACATACATAGTGTCTCCACCAAGGGTACTCCTCACAAGGTGCATAAGATGATGTCAAGGTGCATAAGGTGATGTTGCTGAGTTTTCTGCACTACATGTGCCATATAACGGAATGTACGGCGCTCACACTGGTGGATGGTAAGCAGTAAATCAGACAACAACATGGTGTCAGTCTCCTCAGATCTGGCCATAGCAATGTGACGCTTGACTTATCATAAAATAGCTATGGACCACGGCAAGCACTGCACTCCAAACAGCCAATTTTTTGGTGATCTGTCCTTGGCGCATGATCTTTAGCAAGATCAAGTGTGTAGGATGGAGTGTGTAAAGTAGCATTTATACCAGTATGAGCATGGATTTTAGCACAAGCATTTAGCTGGGCCTTGACTCTACCTATAAAAGCTTGCTGCTTAACAGGACTGTCAAAACTATCTAGACAATCAGCCGTGGAGTGCAATTCATTGTACTGAAGGAACTGTTGCTTTTCTAGAAGGGAGATGTTATGCTCTAACTGTTCCATATTACCAGCTGCCTCCCTTAATTCATATTGGGCCTTCACACCTTCCATTACATGTTGAAAGTAGCCATGTGAGAGAAAGTCAAACACTACATTCCTCTGGTAGAGAAGCTCATCTGGCTATGCACGGTCTTTCCCTGACATCAGAATTTTGATTACCATATACAATAGTGCAAAGTTGTCATTGTGATAATTCACCTTGACATAGTCAACACCAGCCCTTGCATCCTGCTTTATGCCACCACCTGTAATGTGCTGCACAATGTTACGGAATAGGGATTTACCAACCACATTTTGGCCAGCCTGTACTTCCACTGTCTCCAGGTAGATGTGATACATTGTTGCAACAGCATGCTTTAAAACAAGGGACTTCATAGCAGCAACATATTGCAGTTCACTAAATCGCTTGTCCTTGAGCTTATTGGCAGCCCATGCCAGCCGGGTCACATTTTCATCATAGTAGACAAAATCCACCAGGCATTTAATGACACTGTCCTTGATACGAGAAAATGATTTGGGGTACTGCTGCAAGGAAAGACCATGGCTTTGGTACTCAGCATCTACTTGGGTCTGAAACTTAAGCTCAGCAACCAAGGTTTCCTTCATATCGAAATGCTCAAGCCAGAATTTGGTCGGCAAAGTACCCAAAGGAGCCAGAAGTTGCCTCGCCCCCAAACTATGGAAAGATTTCTCATGCTTAATGGCTTCAATGATGTTTGTTGCAACAATGGAATGGGAACTTGATCCTACAGCAATTTCACCTTCAGCATTGGCATCTGCCTCATTTTGAACATGGGTGCCTGGTATACAAAATATTTTCTTTAATACCTTGTCATCAGGTAGGTTCCAAGCAGGGAGGAGCAACTTGACCCGACCCTTCACACCCTTCCAGAATATGGATTGAGTCCTTCGGAAACCATCAGCAGTCAAATCTTCCTTAACTCTAGCAGCTTATGTCAGAACCGGCTTCAGTACCCAAAAGACTCAGAACATGGCAAATAAAATCCCGACTGCCATAATTGTAGTGTGATGTGCCTTTGTGTGGGATAGCAGTACCAGGAACATCTGCAGTGGCAGCACCAGGATCAGTACCAGGAGCTTCAGCAGTTGTTGCATCAGCAGCGGGAACAGTAGCTGGAACATCAGCAGTTTTTGCTACAGGAACAGTACTAGTGCCAGCAGGAACTCTTGTACCAGCGGAACAGTAGCGATAGCAGGAAGAACAGTGGCACTAGCAAAAACATCACTGGGAATAGTAGCACTAGCAGGAGCATCAATGGGAGCAGTAGCGCTAGCAGAAACATCAGTGCGAACAGTCGCAGGTTCAACAAAAGTGCTGACATGAACAGCTGGAGCGCTATGACGACGATGTCTAGCAGCATTTATTGGATACGCTACTGGTCTCAGCCGTACATCAATTTGGGAAGGACGTCCGCGGGTTTTTCGTCGACAGGTGCAGCAATCATGGCAAACTCCGGACTTACATGTTCTGCAAGATCCACTTCTATGTTTGCCCTTTTGCTTAGAGCATCAAGGCGGCATCCCAAATTGCAAGTGAAAAAAATGTTTTACTATTGCCGTTAATAGGTTACGCAAATTCATTGCCGATGATCAGCTCTCGGGGGAACTAAAAGATGCAGTGTCTCCTGAATGGAAATTGGTTATTTGTTCTTTTCTCTTATATAAGCTTTACATCTACTTGCTATACTAATGAAACATTCAAAAAGCAATGAAACCAAGTAGAAAAAAAGAGCACCTTGAATACTGTGGCCACTCGTTACAACGATAATGAGCTGGCTTTGACACGTTACAGTACGACAAGCGTCTATGCCTGCAGATTCTTTATATTTCTCACTTCATTAGTAATGACTGGAGTATCATATTAAATGTTTTGCTTAGAAAAAAACTCATAGGAGGGAATTTAATTATGAATATTTTATATTCCCCAAAACTTCCCCGCATCTGTCGTAAACGCTGTGTTAAAAAACGCCACCGGTCCAATTTCTCTGATACTATCATACGTGAGTTAATAAAAAGAACAGCTGTAGCTGCATGGTACCTACGACAGTAGCACAAAAACAAACACACACACACAGTGACATGCACACACACATGCACGCACGTACAGAAAAACCACTTTAAGGTTGTGAAGTCCATTCAATCAATCACAACCTCGAAAAAAATACAGTCATGTAGCTTCATTGGTACATACCACCCTACTTACAGTATGTAGCTTGCCCTGGTAGTGTGCCTTTTCACAGTGTGTAGCCTGTCTCGGTACATTACGCATGTAGCTTGTTATGTTACACTAGCATCTTGTTACCAAACCTTGTTACAGTATGTATGTAGTTTGTCAGGAAATCAATGCCCTTATTAAATCATTTGCTGCCTCTGAGTCTGAGTCCATGCATACTGCTGCAACACCTGGGTTGGTGACAGCAGCAGTTCTCAAGACCAGCTAGCTCTATAGTGAGGATTAAAGTGCTTGTTTGTAAACTGGAGTAAAAGCAACGGGCCAAACGTTTCATGGACCAATCCAGGGAATAAATTTGTGAAGGCATAAGACACTCTGCAGTTGATGTGTGTCTGACCTTTACAGGTTAGGGCCAGAGCTGGGTACAAAGTTAGGGCCAGAGGTGGTGGGTACAAGGTTAGGGCCACAGGTAGGTACAAGGTTAGGGCCAGAGCTAGGTGCAATGTTAGAGCCAGAGGTGGGTACAAGGTTAGGCCCAGAGTTGGGTAAAGTTCTTTCTCTATAATTTTTATCTATGTTGGACTGGCGTTCCTTCTGTTTGTCATCTCACTGTTTGCGTCTGACAACGTTCATGGGTTGTCTCATGTTGAGGATGGGGGGGGGGGGGGGCTTAGTAGCGGTGTGTTATGGTGTCTGATGGTATGTACTGTAGTTAGGTATTGATGTACTGGGTAAAATAGATTTTTATTTATCCCTATTTGTTTTGTAGCTGCCTCCACTACTGTCACCATGACGCCAGCAAATATGACAGCTGAAAAAATGGTAAGCAGAAAAGTAGCAATCTTAGTATAGAGCTTTTAAATCCTGGATGCAAATTGATTGCAAAAGCAGTGTGTGGGTCAATCCATATAAAGATCACTTAAAATTGGACGCATAGCTTTAGATTCTGTTGCAACTTCTCATATTTTTCACTCCTCATATGAAAGTAACTTTGGTGAAATAAAAAATTAATGGTTTACGAAATACATTGTCATGAATAATGAATGATTCTCCACATCTTTGCTCCTTTGCTGAACCATTACTTTGCTCTCACAGATCTTGCAGGGTTATATTTGGTATCAAATTGATGCTCTTTTGATGTACAACTAAATTATCATATGTTTTTATGATAGAGGTTAAAGTGTTAAAAATTATATGTGTTTATCACACAGTTTACAGAATTCAGACCACTTGCAGATTGAAACTTGACATTTTGTTTTACATAGTGAAAAGTCTTACCCTGTTGTAAAGTTTTTGACAAATAAAAAGTCTGAGTATCAGCTATCTCTGGGAACCACAAACGATTGAACATCAGGATGCCATTTTTTCTTTTTTTGGCACCTGTCAATGTTTACATGGGTCACAAGTGGAGTTATGTAATAATCATCCACACATATGTAAACTGTGGTTGCCATGACTCAACACATATCAGAGACACTCCTCCTGTACGTTTTTTTTAACCTAATAAGGCATGCGCGGGCTTTAAAATGTAGTCTGGCGTTTTGTAAAGCAATGGCAAGATTTCTAGTCATACGCGTCGTATATACTCGTATCTTCGAGTTGTACCAGCTGCAATGATAACAGAACATCATTCTCTCTGTATTCGAAATGGAGATTTAGCATGCTGCAATTGTCTACGTAAGCTCAATCCTGAAATAGCGTTCGTAGATACCTCTAGCGGTAGTAGCCTTACACAAGCAGTTGTGGGTCCTAGTAGCCCAAGTTCCCAACACAGTGCAGGCCCTAGTAGCCCAAGTTCCCAACACAGTGCAGGCCCTAGTAGCCCAAGTTCCCAACACAGTGCAGGCCCTAGTAGCCCAAGTTCCCAACACAGTGCAGGCCCTAGTAGCCCAAGTTCCCAACACAGTGCAGGCCCTAGTAGCCCAAGTTCCCAACACAGTGCAGGCCCTAGTAGCCCAAGTTCCCAACACAGTGCAGGCCCTAGTAGCCCAAGTTCCCAACACAGTGCAGGCCCTAGTAGCCCAAGTTCCCAACACAGTGCAGGCCCTAGTAGCCCAAGTTCCCAACACAGTGCAGGCCCTAGTAGCCCAAGTTCCCAACACAGTGCAGGCCCTAGTAGCCCAAGTTCCCAACACAGTGCAGGCCCTAGTAGCCCAAGTTCCCAACACAGTGCAGGCCCTAGTAGCCCAAGTTCCCAACACAGTGCAGGCCCTAGTAGCCCAAGTTCCCAACACAGTGCAGGCCCTAGTAGCCCAAGTTCCCAACACAGTGCAGGCCCTAGTAGCCCAAGTTCCCAACACAGTGCAGGCCCTAGTAGCCCAAGTTCCCAACACAGTGCAGGCCCTAGTAGCCCAAGTTCCCCATGTCCAGCAATTGCGGACTTGAATAATTGAATAACCGCGTCACGCGTTAAAAATTAATTGAACGGGAAGTGAATGGAGAAATGTCTACTAACAAGCACGGTTCTTGTACAGAAGCTAAATCTTAAGTTTCCACGGCAGATTATGGTAGTCATAATGATAGGCTATCCTTTGTATATTCTGGTCTCCGTGGAAATGTGTTCACTACAAATTCGAAACGCAGTTTTGTGTTTATTCCATACATTGTACATGAAACATGCCAATATTTAGTTTCTTCTATTTGTTTCCAATCACTCAGACACAAAATTCAAGTTTCCACGTTTGAATATGAATGTCGAACTACCGAGGCAATTTTTATAGCAAGTGATATATTTTAGAGACCTACACACAGAATTCAAATGGCACTTTTATGAACCCCACTTCAAAATCTGGGTTAACTTTACGCACTATGGCAGTGGGACCCGTGCGAGCTGATCTATTACAGGACTCGAGCTTCTGCTTGCCCATCTCGTCAGCCAGTTAGTGTTTGGGAGGTGATGTCAGGGACACGCCCCCCGCAGTTGGGGGGGGTGCCGGTTCTGCGAGGTCCCGAGCAGACCAACCCTGACACTCATCACGTTGTCAAATTGCAAATCGGACAACGGACGTATGACGGCGAAGAGGGGCGGGTGGGGGAGCAAAAACCGCACGTGTCGGCTACGACTCGAACCTTCGCTTTGCAGTGCGCTTGCGTGAGCTCGGGGTCACGTGCACTCGATCGTGAAGTCATAGCCGCGCCCCCTTTTGACGACGTGCGCAACGGGTGCTTCGTTAACCCTGTTTAACTACTTTAAACAGTATTTAACTTTACGCACTATGGCAGTGGGACCCGTGCGAGCTGATCTATTACAGGACTCGAGCTTCTGCTTGCCCATCTCGTCAGCCAGTTAGTGTTTGGGAGGTGATGTCAGGGACACGCCCCCCGCAGTTGGGGGGGGTGCCGGTTCTGCGAGGTCCCGAGCAGACCAACCCCAGAAGGCCGACGTATGGTACGGCGGCCTGCACACCCCCAAACGTAGGGGTAGGAACTACGATGCTGGGATAGCTTCCGTGTTCATTGAGTTCTCATTATCAGCTTCTTAATTAACTGCATGTACTTCTCGATTCTCATTATTAACCGATTACATGCACCCCGCAACATGTATATAACCATGAAAGTCTAATATAGCTGGTGGGGCAGCCTACTAACCACTCGGTTGCCGACCCCCCTTCACGCTGATGTAATATTATTGTTTTCGGTACTACCCGATACCAGCGATGGCTGAAGAGGTTGCAGCCAGCTGCGCCCCGGGTGTCCGGATGTAGCTCGTGAAGGCGTCACTGCTCCAGCGACCGAGAGCCTTGATAGTGGAGTCCTCTATTCCTGCTGCTGCTGCCGCTGTAGCTGCTCCAATTCTGAAGCTATGGCCCGCGAATGACAAGCTGTCGAAACCTCTGGCGGCTAGCGCCTTCCGGAGCTCAGTCACGAAGTCTGGTTTTAGAATGGGTCGTCCGTCTCGTTTGACGAAGAACGGTCCCGGCTGGTCCCCCCGAGCTGCCACGTAGGTCAGGCAAGCGGCTATGGGACATATCGCGTTGCCCGACTGGCCGATGAATACGTCTGCCCCTTGTCCAAACTGGTCACATTTCGCGAATTTCAGATGAACTCTTATGACGGTGGGGGCCGTGCTGTGGTTAAATGCCACCTCCTCCCACTGCAGCGGCAGTCGGCTCGGGGTATCGTTCGATGGCAGGAGCTCTCCAAGGCGGAAAAACCCAAAGTAACATATGGCTGCTATGGCCCATAGCAGGGTCCCGTTGCCGTCGTGCCTCTCCATCCAGAACGACCTTAGCTCGTGGAGAATAGCGGGGGTTATGGGAAGCCTGACCCGACCTGGTTTCCTACGGAGGGCTGCCACGCGTTTGATGCCGGCCTGAATTCTCTCCAATCGGCACAGCGATGACTGTGAACGAGGGTCTGGGAACCCAAGCGCGACGTGCGCGTCCCGCACCGCGGAAAGGTAGACCTTTATGGTCTGCGGCGACAGTTCATCAGCTGCGAGGGCGGCGGCAAAATAGCATAGGATAGGTTCTGTTACTGGGAACGGAATATAAATAGCATAGTTAGCGCAGAACTGGTGGAAGCGTTTCATGCCAGATTCATATGTTCGTCGCGTTGATTCTGCCAGGCCCTGTGAGTAAAAGAATTGAACGGTTCCGTCCAGAGCGGAGACAGCCAGTCTATGTCCTCGCTCAGCAGCGTTTCCACCAGCCGAGGTGGGATGGGGTGCGGGTAGGGATCCGCCCCGGGGACCTGTTGGAAGAACACATCGATATGGTTACGTGACAGGGCATCGGCAACTCGATTCTGGGTGCCAGGTATGTGGAACCCTCGTAACTCGAACTGGTACAGTGCCTCGAAGTAGAAAAGGCACCTCAATAGATGCGCGAGTCGTTCCTCTTTAGACGATCGAGAGGCCAGCGTGGCTACCACTGCTTGGTTGTCGCAGTAACATGCGACGCATTGGCCGCGCCATTGAGCGCCCCACGTAGCCGCGGCCATTATTATGGGTAGCATCTCCTTCACCGATATCGGCAAAGGGGCGGCCGATTCGCTCCAGTGAAATTGCAGCCAGCGCTGGTTCCAGAACGCGCCACATCCCCACGAACCGGAAGCGTCCGTGAACAACGTGGTGGATGGTGTGGTGCCATTCTGAGGGATAAGCCCGGTTCCATTCCAGTTGGCGGCCAGCATGCGCCACCATGCGAGGTCGGCACGAAAGGCTCTGTTGAGCCGGATGACGTGTCGGTCGTTCGTCGAGGATAGGAGCGTGATCATGCGCCTCAGAAATGATCTGCCCGGTCTGATAACTTTGCAGGCGTGGTGAAGGAGGCCAACGAGGGACTCCAGTTCTTTCCTTCTGCACACTTTCCTCTCACGCCATGTGTCCAGGGTGTCTTGGATCCTGGTCAGCTTGTCTCTTGGTAACCGGAGGCTCCACGTCTCTGTGTCCAGCTCTATTCCCAGGAACGTCAGGCGGGTTCTCGGGCCTTCGCATTTATCTAAAGCCAGGGGAACGCCCAGCTCCGCGCAGGTATCCACGACAATCTTTAAACTATCGGCACACTGAGAGGAATGGGGCGCGCCAAGAATGATGAAGTCGTCAAGGTAGTGCGCAATGTGGACGACGCCCCTTCGACGCAAAATCCATTCAATCGAGTCTGCCACTGCCGTGAAGATCTTCGCCGCCGATCTTAGGCCAAACGGAAGCATCGCATCGCAGTACACGCTACCCTCCCACTCGATGCCGAGTAGTGGTCTGTCGTCTGGGTGCACCGGGATTAGGCGGTAGGCGGCCTGGATGTCGATTTTTGCCAGCAACGTGCCTTGCCCCAGGCCGGTAATGACTGCGGCCACTGCGTCCACGGATATGTAGCTCAGCGAGCAGAGAGCCGGACTGATGCCGTCGTTTACGCTGAATCCCTCCGGAAAGGACAGGTCGGTAATTAAGCGCCATTTCCCCGTATTATGTCCTTTGGGGACTACCCCTATTCGGCTACAGTGCGTGTAGCGAGCCACGTGGCTATGTAGCGGCCCTAGGAGGCGGTTTGCGCTCAGTTCTGCGTCAATGTACGCTGAGACGACGCTGTCGTGCTCGCTAACCGATGGGAGATTGCGGGTGGCTGAGCGGAGCGGTTGTCGGCGGTCGAACCCAACCCTGAACCCCTCGGCTAGCCCTATTACGATATAATCTCTGTACTGCCTGTCTGGATGGTCCTTCAGCACGGCCTTAAACGCTTCGGTTCGCAAGGGGGAGGAGCCTCCGAGTAATGGTCCAGGTATCTGTGGCCCCGGGAGCGGCATGAAACTCTGGAGCTGCATCAGGTGGCTCGTGTAGGCGTACGGGGGGCCTGCGACAGGGGAGCATCCGGATAAGTATTTTCCACTATCTGTTATCGCCTCATGATGTCATGCAGCTGCTTAATTTGTTACATGTACCTGTACGCGTCAGTGTGCCATGCCGCAATCAGAATCACACCTATTCAGGTGGAGCTGCGTTAATTGCCAAACGTAACTATTAATAACATTACACGTGCATGACATCACTGAATACACACCGTCCACTTTAGCGCCCTTGGTTTCCGGGCCTCCTTATGTCTCCCCTGTTGCCGTATGGGTGCTCGGGGGCACCGCGTTGTTGACCGCAGGACAGCGCGGTGTGCTGGCCCCCGCACAACGAGCACGCGTGCCGGTATTTACATGTGCGAACAAAGCACCGGTTTTCGTTGAACCGACGGCAGATCTCCTGCGACGTAGCCTGTCTTGGGATGTCGGGTTCCTGTTGAGCGAAGAGGGGGCGGGTGGAGTCAGGGCAGGAGTCTGCCCCGTGGTGCTCGCTGAGGCAAATCTTACATCGTGTCGTGGGCTTGGCTTTCCCACCGAAGGAATCGTTGTATATTGACTGGTCCTCGGTGGCCCAGTCGAGGCTCTTAGTAGCAGAAGCTTGCCGCCGATATAATTGGTCGTAAGTAACCCAAGCGCCGCTTTCAAACCGTCTCGCGCAGAAGGCGATGCGCCGCAGGTACATGAGCATGTCCGGGGCTTTGGATGGGTACTTGCTGGTGATGACAGCGGCCATCATTGCGAAGCACTCGGTCCATAGCGATATATCCGTGATGGGTACCGATCGTCGGGGCATGCGGAGGACCAATCGTGATGAGCTGCCATCGGTAGTGTCCGTTTGCCACGCGTCCTGCAGGAGCTCGGACATCTCGATAAATTCGAGATTCTCAATCCTTTGAACCAGCTTGGGGGGCAATCGAGCGGTCACAAAGCTGGGCGCAGCTCGCGCGGGTACTGGTACGCCTGCTGAGGCGAGCAGCGGTGGTAGAGCCAGCGTGGCCGCTTGGTTGGCGGAGGGCGCGGCCTCTTGCAAGTCGAACGTCGTGAGCCTGTGCGCGGCTCCAGCAGGCTGCGGCTGGGAGGGTTGCTGCTGTCCCTCTACGTAAAAGTAAGTAAAGAAATAAATAAACCCATCGCTCTGTGTACCGTAAACCTTCCCCAGGCTTGGGCCTACAATTAATCAACAATCTGATACATAACAGCTAGATATATGCCTGCATGCAATTTTTTCTGCTCTCGGTGACAAGACTGGGGGTGGCGCGGACCCCTCTACTGCCCTGAGGCAGTGCGCGCGTCCTGTGCGAGGCCGCTATCGGATGGCAAGGCGCTGCTCTTAATTCTAAAGCCCCCGCTTAAATTACCCCTCGCTCACCGGTTGCCTGATGGCTTGTCGTAGGGGTCTCTTTCGGCAGAAACTGGGACAGCCAGCGCATCTGAGCCTCTGAGAACGGGGGCTGACTTGAGTCACCGTCGTCACCCATCCGTTCAGCAAGAATCGCGAACTCAGCAAAAACCGCACGTGTCGGCTACGACTCGAACCTTCGCTTTGCAGTGCGCTTGCGTGAGCTCGGGGTCACGTGCACTCGATCGTGAAGTCATAGCCGCGCCCCCTTTTGACGACGTGCGCAACGGGTGCTTCGTTAACCCTGTTTAACTACTTTAAACAGTATACAATGTTAATGAATTATTCATAACTATTGTCATGTTATATTGTGCCTGGACGTACATGCACCAAGCAAGCACCGTCAGAAGTAAACGTAGGGCGTACGAGGCGCGCGTGCGAACATGCACACTCTAGACTAGCTGCGATCAGACCAACGTGCTTCTGTAAAGCGATTACCGGTAGGTACACGCGTACAAATGATGCAGTTCTCGGCTAGCGCTAGGCCTACTTCATAATACTATCGACTCGTCGAGCCACTAGCTAGGACAACTCTAGCTTGCTATAGCTAGCGCTAGGTTTGTGTCGAGTCAGTACCAGTACGTGACGTGCGCAGTAATTAAAAGCAGATCGCGATTCGCATCGACATAGCCGGGTGAGTACGTTTTAATAACGTTCACAGATACATTTGTGATTGTGGTAGAAAGACTCTACAAATATGTGGTCGAAAGATGTAGGTACTACCGGTAGTATACCAGTCGACATAGCCAAGATGCGTGGTATTTTAAAGGCTAAACAGGGCATACTATTGCGTATCAACCACCCCTTTTCTAATATCACCAACATAGAGGTGTTGGTGTCTAAAGGTGATGAGCGCTGTTCGTAAGGAATTGCGAAGACAGTCGAGCTAGCCAGTGGGTGTGGCTTTAGTAACCGTTTCGCGCGCGTAGAAGTCACTTTACAATTACCGTATACCGCTCGAGTTCCAGCTAGCTAGCTCCGGTCCTAGCCTAACCGGCCTTGTAACTGGCCTAACTAATGACCAAAACCAAATACCAGAGTGTATAATAGTTGCACTTGTTTTAATTACATGTAAAGTAAATAGCCCACGTCACGATCAGGTGATGAAGCTGAATGTTAGAATACAACCTCCTCACACCTGACCCCTCCCTACACCACACCCCTCCCTACACCACACCCCTCCCTACACCACACCCCTCCCTACACCACACCCCTCCCTACACCACACCCCTCCCTACACCACACCCCTCCCTACCATCACACCCCTACCTACTATCACACACCTATTA
Organism: Spongilla lacustris; assembly: GCA_949361645.1. Classification (NCBI taxonomy): domain Eukaryota; kingdom Metazoa; phylum Porifera; class Demospongiae; order Spongillida; family Spongillidae; genus Spongilla; species Spongilla lacustris. The sequence continues at coordinate 424,961 of OX442421.1, forward strand.
ATGTGTTCTCCAATAAGTTACATGCTAACAAGTTTAAGTCATTTGGTCCCCCCCCAACATATATTATATATATATATACTGCCCCAGAGTACTAGTAAACTTAGGGGGAAAACATCACTGTCTATTGTAGAGTCCAGTGATAGTTACATAAAAGTCATTTAGCATTTACCTCCCTCACCCCCTCACCCAAACATATGACCCATGCATATTGCTATGGCCACTAAACATTACATAGTGTCCTAACAATGTCCCAGAGTAGGGGAAACACTTCACTGTCCATTGTTTGAGTCAGGTGATAGAAATTTTAAGTTACACAAAAGTCACTAACTCCCCCCCCCCCCCCTCCCCCAAGCATATGACCCATGCATATTGCTATGGCCACTAAACATTACATACTGTCCTAACAATGTCCCAGAGTAGGGGAAACACTTCACTGTCCATTGTTTGAGTCAGGTGATAGAAATTTTAAGTTACACAAAAGTCACTAACCCCCCCCCCCCCCCCCCCCTCCCCCAAACATATGACCCATGCATATTGCTATGGCCACTGAACATGACATACTGTCCTAACAATGTCCCAGAGTAGGGGAAACACTTCACTGTCCATTGTTTGAGTCAGGTGATAGAAATTTTAAGTTACACAAAAGTCACTAACCCCTCCCCCCCCCTCCCCCAAACATATGACCCATACATATTGCTATGGCCGCTAAACATTACATACTGTCCCAATCATGTCCCAGAGTAGGGGAAACACTTCACTGTCCATTGTTTGAGTCAGGTGATAGGTTACACAAAAGTCACTAACCCCCCCCCCCCCCTCCCCCAAACATATGACCCATGCATATTGCTATGGCCACTAAACATTACATACTGTCCTAACTATGTCCCAGAGTAGGGGAAACACTTCACTGTCTATTGTTTGAGTTAGGTGATAGAAATTTTGAGTTACACAAAAGTCACTAACCCCCCCCCCCCCCTCCCCCAAACATATGACCCATGCATATTGCTATGGCCACTAAACATTACATACTGTCCTAACAATGTCCCAGAGTAGAGGAAACACTTCACTGTCCATTGTTTGAGTTAGGTGATAGAAATTTTGAGTTACACAAAAGTCACTAACCCCCCCCCCCCCCCTCCCCCAAACATATGACCCATACATATTGCTATGGCCGCTAAACATTACATACTGTCCCAATCATGTCCCAGAGTAGGGGAAACACTTCACTGTCCATTGTTTGAGTCAGGTGATAGGTTACACAAAAGTCACTAACCCCCCCCCCTCCCCCAAACATATGACCCATGCATATTGCTATGGCCACTGAACATTACATACTGTCCTAACAATGTCCCAGAGTAGGGGAAACACTTCACTGTCCATTGTTTGAGTTAGGTGATAGAAATTTTGAGTTACACAAAAGTCACTAACCCCCCCCCCCCCCTCCCCCAAACATATGACCCATGCATATTGCTATGGCCACTAAACATTACATACTGTCCTAACAATGTCCCAGAGTAGGGGAAACACTTCACTGTCCATTGTTTGAGTTAGGTGATAGAAATTTTGAGTTACACAAAAGTCACTAACCCCCCCCCCCTCCCCCAAACATATGACCCATGCATATTGCTATGGCCACTAAACATTACATACTGTCCTAACAATAGGGGAAATACTTCACTGTCCATTGTTTCACTTTGAGTTAGGTGATAGAGTTACACAAAAGTCACTACCCCTCCCCCCTCCCCCAAACATATGACCCATGCATATTGCTATGGCCATTAAGCATTACATACTGTCCTAACAATGTCCCAGAGTAAGGGAAACACTTCACTGTCCATTGTTTGAGTCAGGTGATAGAAGTTTTAAGTTACACAAAAGTCACTAACCCCCCCTCCCCCAAACATATGACCCATGCATATTGCTATGGCCACTAAACATTACATACTGTCCTAACAATGTCCCAGAGTAGGGGAAACACTTCACTGTCCATTGTTTGAGTTAGGTGATAAAAATTTTAAGTTACACAAAAGTCACTATTCCCCCCCCCCCCTCCCCCAAACATATGACCCATGCACTTGTTAGGGTACTTTTCAAAAGTTTCCATACCTGTATTGAATAATATAACCATGTCAAATACAATAAGTGTGAATACACGTAAATCACAAGAAGGCATAAGAATCCAACTACACTTATCAGGATACTGAGTTTCACAATGCACACACTAATGAATATAGCTTCTAATGACAGCAGCATAGGAAAATGTTGGCATATTGGATGGAGGATGATCTGTTGAATGGGAGGAGAGAGAGAGGATAGTACAACACGCACATTGTCAATGGATTGGTTCTCAGTGGCATATGTACCTCTCCATTGTCCCTGCCTCCACCACATTTTGCAGCTTTGCAGGCGTACCATAATGTGCAGATGATGGAAGGTAGTCAGGGACCATCAAGGTTCTGCACGACCACATTAAAGATGGTAATTATGGAGGACACACATGTATCGGCATGGTACTCTATCTGCTGGCATAGGTAGCGCAAGTAGGCCATTACAGCAAGCTTCTCTTCATATTTATTTATCCTATATGTAGCCAAATACGAACTCTGCATCTTACATCAGATAAGGTACAGCTGCAACACACCTACACAACCATATGTGTACATAAGTAAACAATAGGAAAGCATGTTTCGGGGTGGGAGGGGAGGAAAGGAGGGTTGGTGTCACTGTGTGTAGAGAAGAAGGGTGGTGTGTGGAAGGGAGACAGTGTGTGGGGTGGAGAGAAGAACCATATTTTGAATCAGATAAAAGCACTGTACTAGTACATTAACTCTTTGACAGTCAAGACGGATAACGTAGTTAATTGATTATTTGCCAGTAATGTTTTTAATTATGGCTACCCGTACGGCCGTTGCTTAGTAGTCGCTGTTCTCGAAGAATCTCGCGGTTAGCCTCCTTAAAAAGATACTATGTATGATAGAAGAGGGTTTATGATGTTTGTTATGATATATGGTGTACTAGCTTGAAACAAATCGGCAGCTAACAAGACCCGATTTAGGTCGAGCGAAGCGGGCAGGAATTCGAAGCCGTATATTGCGCATACTACGAAGCAGTCGATAAAAACACCATAGTTCTATCCCTTGTTGTTACATCTAACGTCCGGACGTTTTAAAAAGCTTCGCTCGCCCATGTTTTAGTAGAAAAGGCGGGTGCTAATTCGAAGCTGCTGGTGACGATAGAGCCGCCATTACGTGTACACCTGCAGCTGTTCGTTCCCGCTTTCCTTTCAATTAAAAACCAACGCTCCGGTCATAGCTCTATGCCACTAGGGCTTATTGGTACACGGAGCGTGTAACCGTGCGACACAGACTGGTTTTCTATATGTGTGCATATATATATGCACTTGGCGGTTAACGCGAATTAATTTTTAGTATATATATATGCACTTGGCGGTCAAAGAGTTAAGGAGCAGCTGTAAATCAAATAAATAACCACATGTGTACATAGGTAGGTTAGGTGCACAATATGAATATGATATTAACATCACCAGGTCCATGGAAAACATTTCCTTACTACACTGTACATGTACTGTCTCTAAATCTTTGACCAAAATCCTAGGCTACATTATAGCTGTAAGGTCAGTTAGCAATGTGGGAAATAGTAGTTAGTGTGCCAAGTGTTACGATACATGTATATGACCAGATCAATGTGTGTGTGTGTGTGTGTGTGTGTGTGTGTGTGTGTGTGTGCATAAGTGTGTGTGTGTGTGTGTGTGTGTGTGTGCATAAGTGTGTGTGTGTGTGTGTGTGTGTGTGTGTGTGTGCATAAGTGTGTAGCATGTGTGGACTGATGGATAAATGGCATTAACTACACAATGACCACACAACTACATGTAGCAGTAAAGTTAACAAACCATACATGCTGTCTCAGTGGAAGACTTACATGTAACTACCTGTACAAGGGTACCTTAGAACATTATTTTCATTAACCCTGTACACTCTCAATTTACGACCATTCTCATAGACCATTCAGTATGACCACATTAAAGACCGGAAGGTTATACGTAATTATGGAGGACACACATGTATTGGCATGGTACTCTATCTGCTGACATGGTTAGTTCAAGCAGGCCATTACAGCTATATGTAGCAAAAGTTCCCCTCATCATATATCAGATAAAGCTACAGCTGCAACACACTTACACAACCACATGTGTACATAAGTGAACAATACGAAAGCCCTTCCCTCAAGTGTGGGGGGAAGGAGGGGAAGGAAAGGAAGTTGGTGCGTGTAGGGAAGAAGGGGATGGTGTGTGTGTGTGTGTGTGTGTGTGTGTGTGTGTGTGTGTGTGTGTGTGTGAAAGGGAGACAGTGTAAGAAGGGTAGTGTGTGGGGTTGTAGGGAGAACTATATCTTGAATCAGATAAAAGCAGGGCAGCTGTTAAAACAACAACCACATGTATACATAGGTAGGTGCACAATATGAATATGATATTAACAGGCGTCCATTCCTTCTTGTACTGGCTACATTTATAGCTGTAAGGTCAGTTAACAATGTGGGAAATAAGAGTTAGTGTGCCAAGTGTTACGATACAAGCTCAATGTGTGTGCATAAGTGTGTGTGAGAGCGTGCATGTGCATGTTGACAAGTGTGTGTGTGTGTGGACTGATGGATAAAAGGGGACCACACAACTACATGTAGCTATCAAGCTGTCAAAGTCCTTAGAACATTATTTTCATTAAACGTATACACTCTCAACGTACAACCACACACATGGAGTAAATTCAAACTGAAACATTCACTGAACACTTTCAACCACCACATTGCAGTACATGATAACACTATACCATAAGGTCAGTTAACCCTGTAGAGTGCATGTGAATAGGCAGGATGCATAACATAACACCACACATGACCAAGTCCCTAACGACTGTGTTGGAGATAATTTGTAAGGCTTCTTTAGAACCACACTCACATGACTGTTTCTCTCGGCTACATGCCTTAACCCCTGACACTCTTATAAAAGCACACCACACTCACTGTACTGTTTCTCTCGGCTACATGCCTTAACCCCTGACACTCTTATAAAAGCACACCACACTCACCAGGACTGTTTCTCTCAGCTACATGCCTTAACCCCTGACACTCTTATAAAAGCACACCACACTCAAAGGACTGTTTCTCTCGGCTACATGCCTTAACCCCTGACACTCTTATAAAAGCACACCACACTCACAGGACTGTTTCTCTCGGCTACATGCCTTAACCCCTGACACTCTTATAAAAGCACACCACACTCACAGGACTGTTTCTCTCGGCTACATGCCTTAACACTTGACACTCTTATAAAAGCACACCACACTCACCAGGACTGTTTCTCTCGGCTACATGCCTTAACCCCTGACACTCTTATAAAAGCACACCACACTCAGAGGACTGTTTCTCTCGGCTACATGCCTTGACCCCTGACACTCTTATAAAAGCACACCACACTCGCCAGGACTGTTTCTCTCGGCTACATGCCTTAACCCCTGACACTCTTATAAAAGCACACCACACTCACCAGGACTGTTTCTCTCGGCTACATGCCTTAACCCCTGACACTCTTATAAAAGCACACCACACTCACAGGACTGTTTCTCTCGGCTACATGCCTTAACCCCTGACACTCTTATAAAAGCACACCACACTTGCCAGGACTGTTTCTCTCGGCTACATGCCTTAACCCCTGACACTCTTATAAAAGCACACCACACTCACAGGATTGTTTCTCTCGGCTACATGCCATAACCCCTGACACTCTTATAAAAGCACACCACACTCACAGGACTGTTTCTCTCGGCTACATGCCTTAACCCCTGACACTGTTATAAAAGCACACCACTCACACGACTGTTTCTCTCGGCTACATGCCTTAACCCCTGACACTATTAACACACTCACTGGGCTGTTTCTCTCGGCTAAGTACTTTAACCCCTGACACTTTTAATACACCCACTGGGATGTTTCTCTCGGCTATGTTGTTTAACCCCTGACACTTTTAACACACTCACTGGGCTGTTTCTCTCGGCTATGTCGTTTAACCCCTGACACTTTAAACACACTCACTGGGCTGTTTCTCTCGGCTATGTCGTTTAACCCCTGACACTCTTAACACACTCACTGGGCTGTTTCTCTCGGCTATGTACTTTAACCCCTGACACTTTTAATACACCCACTGGGCTGTTTCTCTCGGCTATGTCGTTTAACCCCTGACACTTTTAACACAACCACTGGGCTGCTTCTCTCGGTAATGTACTTTAACCCTTGACACTCTTAACACACTCACTGGGCTGTTTCTTTCGGCTATGTGCCTTAACCCCTGACACTCTTACAAAGACCACACCCACAGGACTCTTTTTGCCGCTAGGTTGATTAACCCTTCGAACTCTTACAAAGACCACACCCACAGGACTCTTTTTGCCGCTAGGTTGATTAACCCTTCGAACTCTTACAAAGACCACACCCACAGGGCTATTTTTACCGTTAAGTTGATTAACCCTTCACACTCTTAATACAAAGAGCACACGCACAGGCCCCTTTTTATGGTTGAGTTGCTTAAAACTTTCTTGCAAAAGCTAGTTGGGCTTGCGCGACCTCCGCATTTTGGCGGAACGTGGTACCTGGAACGTTTCCGCTAAACGCGAAGCTCGGGCTATGCCTAACTAGAACACCTACAAGACCATTTTTAAACTCCGCACAGCCACTTGCGCAATGTAAGCCACACCAACACGACAAATTGCTTTTAGAGCATCCTTGCAAGCCAAGCAACACACATTCACTTCACAACTTACGGAAGGTTCTAAATGTTTAGTAGCACTAGCTCGAGGGAGGGATCATAATTTTGAACCTGCGTCGCATGAGCTATAAGAGTCTGGGAACGAGTAACGCAGTCAATTTTGCGCATGCGTATGTTGTATTTAGGTTTTTTAGCTACAAAACGAGAGTTTTAGCACCCAAAAATACAGGACTAGTCTTTTTATAAGCTACCTACTATGCGGCGTTCATAAAATAACTTGTTGTTGTAAATAAAGTTAATTAATTTTAATTAATAATTAGCCATTTTGAAAGTATGATAAATCATTAAAAAATCAGGAAAATATAATGGTGAAATCAGAATTTTAATATCATCATCCTATAGTAACTTATTATTCATGTCCTCAATTGCTGGCCATGCAACACAGTGCAGGCCCTAGTAGCCCAAGTTCCCAACACAGTGCAGGCCCTAGTAGCCCAAGTTCCCAACACAGTGCAGGCCCTAGTAGCCCAAGTTCCCAACACAGTGCAGGCCCTAGCCGCTCTTCTCAAGAAGGTGCAGGCCGTAGTATCCTTGAATCAGCTCCCAGTAGTGTTTTAAGCACGTGCACTCCTGTGCAAACCGAAGATATGATGTTGGGAACTTGGGCTACTAGGGCTTGCACCGTGTTGGGAACTTGGGCTACTGGGGCCTGCGAACTTGGGCTACTGCATGGGGCCTGCACCGTGTTGAGAACTTGGGCTACTGGGGCCTGCACCGTGTTGGGAACTTGGGCTACTGGGGCCTGCACCGTGTTGGGAACTTGGGCTACAGGGGCCTGCACCGTGTTCGGAACTTGGGCTACTGGGGCCTGCACCGTGTTGCCTGCACCGTGTTGGGAACTTGGGCTACCTAGTACTGGGGCCTGCACTGTGTTGGGAACTTGAGTTACTAGTACCCACAACTGCTTGTGTAAGGCTACTAAAGCTAGAGGTATCTACGAATGCTATTTCAGGATTGAGCTTACGTATTTTTCGTAGACAATTGCAGCATGCTAAATCTCCGTTTCGAATACAGAGAGAATGATGTTCTGTTATCATTGCAGCTGGTACAACTCGAAGATACGAGTACATATGACACGTGTGACTAGAAATCTTGCCATTGCTTTACGAAACACCAGACTACTAATAATACATTTTAAAGCCCGTGCATGCCTTATTAGGTTATAAAAAACGTACAGGAGGAGTGTCTCTGATATGTGCTGAGTCATGCCAACCACAGTTTACATATGTGTGGATGATTATTACATAACTCCACTTGTGACCCATGTAAACATTGACAGGTGCCAAAAAAAGAAAAAAATGGCGTCCTGATGTTCAATTGCTTGTGGTTCCCAGAGGTAACTGATACTCAGACTTTTTATTTTTCAAAAACATTACAACAGGGTGTGGCTTTCACTATGTAAAAAAAAAATTCGAGTTTCAATCGGCAATTGGTCTGAATTCTGTAAACCGTGTGATAAACTCATATAATTTTTAACCCTTTAACCTCTATCATAAAAACATATGATAATTTAGTTGTACATCAAAAGAGCATTGATTTGATATAACCCTGCAAGATCTGTGAGAGCAAAGTAATGGCTCAGCAAAGGAGCAAAGATGTGGAGAATCAATAAATATTCATGATGAATTTCGTAGGACTGAAAAATATGAGAAGTTGCAACAAAATCTAAAGCTATGCGTCCAATTTTAAGTGATCTTCATATGGATTGACCCGTGTGTGTGTTTGGGGGGGGGGGGGGGTGTTCGTGTTATTGCTGCCTCAGTATCGTCTCACTCACTCATGCTTTCAAAGTTAAGCTTTAGGTCTCTTGGCGTCTTGATCTGTGTAATGTTGGCAGGAGCCCTGTTCCTAGCGTCATCATTACATTTACGAGGCAGCAGTGTGTGTCTGTGTGTGTGTGTGTGTGTGTGTGTGTGTGTATGTGTGTGTGTGTGTGTGTGTGTGTTGGTGCCTATGGTCAGGCTCTGTCCTTCCAGACCAAGGAGAAAGCTAACTCTGCTCCATTTCGTAGGATGATGAGGTCTTCGTCAATCCAAAACTGGGGGACAACTCATTTGAAGCCAAGGTATGGTTTTATGTTGTCATGGCAATATTGATTGCTGCCTTCACCCCCCTTTAGATGGGGGCAGCTGGCTTGTGGGGGGAGAAGGCTAACAAGAACCTCAAGTGTGCCAAGGTGGGTGTGGGGAGGAGGTAAGGTGTGGAGAGGAGGGGTAAGGTGTGGTAGGAGGTAAGGTGTGGGGAGTAGAGGTAAGGTGTGGGAAAGAGGAAAGTGCTTTGTGCACCAGTTCACGCCAAATTCTTGCCTGATGCTGCAGGTGTTATGGGACTGGGGACTGGGTAGACTAAAGGCGTAGGGACTCGAGGTATTATTGGACTGGGGACTGGGGGGGACAAAGGTATTACAAATGGTTCCTTTTATTACAGGCACGTCTTACCGCCATGAAAAGACAAAGAAGTAGAAAGGCAACCGCCACAAGAAGACAAAGAAGTAGAGAGGCAGCTACAAGGGTGGGGCCATCGACACTCAAGTGAACAGCATAAGTTTGACAGCGACTAGTGGGGCCACGCCCTCAGCAGATCACTTGGTGTTCTCATTTTGTTTGCATCGTTCCATACAATATTCCCTCTGCAGCTGGTGAGGGTACAGACTGTGAGGGGGTGGGGACTACAAGCCACACCCACTTGTACCTTTTACCATTAACCCTGAATCTAGTGATAGGTGGGGACACCAAAGCTAGGGAGAGGTGGGGAAACCAATTAAAGCTAGAGAGAGGTGGGGACACCAAAGCTAAGGAGAGGTGGGTACAAGCTAGAGAGAGGACACCAATACTAGTGAGAGGTGGGGACACAATGCTAGTGAGAGGTGGGGACACCAGAGCTAGTGAGAGGTGGGGAAACCAAAGCTAGTGAGAGGTGGGGACGCCAAAGCTAGGGAGAGGTGGGGACACAAAGCTAGAGAGAGGACACCAAAGCTAGGGAGAGGCGGGGACACAAAGCTGACATCAAAGCTAGGAAGAGGTGGGGACACAAAGCTAGAGAAAGCTAGGGAGAGGTGGGGACACCAAAGCTAGGGAGAGGTGCTAGAGAGAGGACACAAAGCGAGTGAGAGATGGGGACACCAAAGCTAGGGAGAGGTGGGGACGCCAAAGCTAGTGAGAGGTGGAGATTAAATTATTAGCAGCTTGATTACAGTATGTACATGCTGAGAATTTATACAATTTATTTGTATATCCTTGCATAAGCATCTCATTAAACTGAAAAATTTGACATTACCCGTAAATGACTTTAATTTCCGAAATCGCAACCGTTAGCGTTTGACAACCACTGGTAATCATGCTTAACACTCCTGCTGCTGCTCATTAATTATTCATACCGTGACGTATTGCGAAAGGAATTTTAGCATAGTAATTGATTTTATTTGCAACTCGCGTTTGGAACGTTTTCGTTAGAACTCTGTGCTCTGTATTGCCTATTTCGTCAACACACGTTGGTAAGTGCCCCAGCTTCACTCGCTATGCCTTTTTATCGCTACCCGTGTGTTCCATACACGGTGCGAACGTTGTTTCCGTGCCGTATCGTACGTTATCGTACTCTTACACGGGAGAAGTCTTTGTTACTCTGAGAATTAGCTTTCTAAGAACCTACATGTTCATTTAAGGGTTGTTATACCAGTTTCAACGTATCTCACCACTTTTTGTTGCTTTTAAGACACTTAGACGCGAGCACCTGTTGTGGGCTACAAATGGAGTTAGGCTTACTATTCAAATACGGCTGACAGGTATAAGTTTGCTACACGGCGAATTGCATGCAGATGTCGGGAGTCTTTGTTCTAAACAACAATGCTGTAATGAACGCTTCGCTTCGCGCGGAAACAGGCGTTACAGTTCAATCATGCTGCCGGGCATATATATATGCCCGTCGCATTACGCGAGAGCAATTATTGGGCATATATATATGCCTTCCGCAGTAGGAGGGTTAACACCGGTTCCATGAGAAACGGGTACATTTTACGCGGTTTTTTTGGGATTTGCAAAAACTAAAATGTGTCGGAGCTAACACTTCAACGTTTGTATTAGGTGTGAAATGTTTATCAATCAGTTGGATGATGGAACATATCTTTTTTTCTCCCTACAGGTTCAGGGTTCCGGACTTGCATCCTTCGAAAGTGAAACGGTCCTAACGGTTACCCTAAAAACGACACTTTTTTTTTAGCATCATAACCAGCAATATGAATGACTCCATTTGATGCTAATATGCAACCAAGCACTTTGTCATACTACTTGAGCTAAATACAAGCTCTAAACGCCAGTTTTTAACGTTTGGTGCTGTACCGCATCTTGTTGATTGCATGTATATTTTCAATGCGTCGCGCATGCGCGCCCATACATCCCATAAGAGTATTATGTCATTATTGTGTAATGACATCTGGCCAGGGCTGCAACAAACATGTCTACTTCACAATACAGACTTATGATATTCTTGTATTCGCTTAATCAACTCTGTCTTATTTCCACACTGTGTAAAAAGGGTTGTTATACTCGCCTGTATAACATTGTTATACAAGTAGTTATACAGTACCTGTTATACACATTGCGTATAATTGTGTATAACTGTGTATAATAGCAGTGTGTGCTAATCAAAAAACCACAGTTGTTATACACATTTTGTATAACTGTGTATAACTATGCTAATTACATTCTACCGATCCGAGGGCGTAATTCGTTGCACATATTATTAATAATAGGCTACTAATTCTAAAAGATGCCTACGCGTTCCGAAGTTCCAAACAAAGAAATCGCAGAGGATAGCGTATCTGGTTGGTCGGAGGTCTGGCTAAAATGTACGTTCACACGTGCTAGAAAAAATAGAGCTCTAGCGACGAATTGCGCACATTTGAACCTGAATCATCTATACAGTTCCAGTGATGACGTGTGCAGCCAAAAAGCCGCAAGTTGTGTAGACGTCGCGTGGGATGGAGTCACCACTGCAAGGTAAGCCAATGCAGTTTTGCTATACAGTATACTAGTATTAAAATAATTTATGGTTGTCTAATATGCATACATGTACTAGTACCACCTTTTCTGATCTGTCGTAAGTAGTAGTCTAGACGCCCAGGGTCAGGCTACATGCTGCGTGTGTTTCTGTGTTTCTGTGTGTGTGTGTGTGTGTGTGTGTGTGTGTGTGTGTGTGTGTGTGTGTGTGTGTGTGTGTGTGTGTGCGTGTGTGCATGTGTGTGTGCGTGTGTGTGTGTAAGGTTTCTGTTTTTCAAATTGTGTGTGTGCGTGTTTGTCAGTGTGAACATGTATGTGTGCATTTGGTTCATGAGTTCATTATTGCATGTATGTATTCATATGTATATGCGTGCATGTATACATGTGTACACAACATGTATATGTTTTTGGGCCCTTTCATAATGACCTTGTCAGGGTCTCAGATCAAGGTGTGCATATTCTAGATCACTGGTTCTATATCAAGCCTGCAGGATCTGTGCTTGACACATGACCAGATGGTTTAGTATTTAATGTTCCTACTCACCCTAACACCAACTCCATCACCTACTAAACACTCATCATGCACACACACACAGGCACACACATGTTAACGTTTACACTCACATACACACACACACTAACACACACATGTGTACACACAATGCACACACACTAATACATACTCTAACGCACACATGTGTACACACATGCACACATGCACACACATACACACATGTGTACACACATGCACATGTGTACACACATGCCCACACTAACACACACTCTAACACCAAGCCTAGTAACTTCCCCAGGCTAAGTAGGTGTATGCACCCAGCCCCTAGCTCCTCAGCTACAATTGCTTCTGTCCAACACAACTCAGTTGACTGTTTGGCGAGAATAGGGGGCCAGAACGAGAACCCCCCTGAGCTGTGACCCTGCCAACCGTGACCTGTTGGCCGTGGGGAGCTCCCGTGAGTGACGCAGATCACCAGTTGGGGGTCCCTGTGGCCAAGCCATGCGTCATGTGGGGGGAGACTTGGGGAGACAAGCACCAGATGATGGCACTCATGGCCACCATCTGGGTGACTTGCGTACCAAGCCAGGATGCTGGCCCAGGGTTGGGTCCCCGAGTTAGAAGGTCAAGCCCGGTAGGAACCTGCCCTGGCTGTATTTAATATGAATGGGCATGATGGCAGTAAGTAAGAAATACACAGAAACGGTACAAAGGTGATGCAGGGGTGGAGGGTGGGTGATGCAAACAGACAAGCTCTCCTGAAGCACCAGTGGACTGCTGGGAGGCTGCCCATGTGTGCATATAGTCTCATAAGCCGGCCATGGTGCACAAAGGGTAACAATAGGGAGGATGAGGCTCCCATCCACCTAAGACCATGAGCCTATGTAACCGCATTGCCTCTGCCCATAAATGCTGATAGAGAGTTACCAGAGCCCCATTAAACTCTGTTTAGCTCCCTAAACAGCTGCAGTACCCTAACACACACTTAAACACACATACACACACTTAAACACACATACACACACTTAAACACACATACACACACTTAAAACACACATACACTAAGACACATACATGTGTACACGCACACATACACACACTTGAAGTTCTAACATACATTAGGGTTGCAAAGGGGTAATGCACTCACAGAACAACATATACTTATGTTGCTGTGCACAGTTGGAGGGTATGGCTGCTTTGCCACACCCCATATGAGGCTACCCCAGCCACTGTCTTGATAACTGGGGCATCCTTGCCAATGTTTGCACTGACAGAAGTGTCATTGCTTTGGTTTGACTCTGGAGTATTTATATTTCACTGTGCATGTGTTTTTTTTACTGCCAGTTAGACCCCAGCCTCGGGTTATATGTTTTGGTGCCTAGCTGTATAGCACTTGTAGTGGTTGTATTGAGAGGATATTTGCAAGAACATTATGATTGTTCAAAGTTCTTATTTATTTCTGTTATGCACTATGTTTGTATGTGAGTGTGTGTGAGCATTGCCTCTAGTTAAACACATCCATGATGTCAAATAATCAAAGCAACATGTACTACGCTAATGCTGTCAGCTTCTGAATGTTCGTCTACGAGCTAGGGTCTTGACAATGATGGGCCATCCTCCCCAAGTGCATGACATACATGTATATACACACATACATTAGGTCCTTCTTAAAAAGACACAAACACCTGTATGGCAGTACACACATACATACACACACACACACACACACACACACACACACACACACACACACACACACACACACACGCGCACACACACACACACACACACACACACACACACACACATTGTAACCAGGTTCGCTTGTGTATCCATTGGTGTGGAATAGTAGTATGAATCCTTGCAGGCAGTGGAAGCAGGTACAATTGTATGTCTGATCAGTGTGATCAAGCTGGCCAATCAAAGCTCTTCTGGTTAGTGGTACATGTATGTCGCTGTACATATGTGTTTGTGCTTTTTGTGCATGTGTGTGCACATGTATTACAGGTGTATGTGGTATGAAACGTTGGAGTGGAAACCTTTCGTGGAGGAGGCTCCGGGCCAGGAGGAAAAGTTGGATGCGTTGGAAGGCGCCCGGAGGGCTCCCGGCCCGAGAATTGAAAGGGTGTCTTTCTTCCCCACGTAACGTAAGTCGGGTTCTTGATACGTGTCGGATTCCGGGAGGCTAGGAAGTAGTCCCAACTTCCACGCAGGTAACGAACACGTTTCCACTGTCTCGGGCCGGGGAAACGTTGGAGTCGAAAACTTTCGCGGAGGAGGCTCCGGGCCGTGGGTGTTGGCCGTCGATTACCGAGGCTTCTTCGAATCTGGGTAGCCCATGACGTCCACAGTGGAGGCTCAAAACGAGGGGTCGGACGGACAGGGTCCCCTCCGAAGAGACGTCTTTCTCCCCCCAGTGCGGTAGGCCTTCAAAATTTCATTTGTACGTAAACGTACGTAACTATTTCAAAGTCTTGATACGTATTACATTCCGGGTGTCCGTGCTCTGAATCCCCTACATACTATGTGGGGACAGTAGCAAGCAGTGATGAGCAATTGTTACTGCTGCTGCCGCGTGCCGTGTATAGGCTGTTGCCTGACGTAGATCGATGCAAGGGTTCGACGGAAAGCAGTGCAAGGCCTCCCGGCCGTGAGTTGTACCGTGTGGGAATCCGGTGGCAAGAGGCAGGAAGCTTT